>PVIR01004773.1:0-76486 GCA_004026965.1 Petromus typicus | reverse complement strand
CTCCATTCTTCATTCTGTTTAGAAGTAATGCTCTGCCCACAGCAAACCACTAACAAGTAGCCCCCAGGACACCGGGCATCTACTCACACGGGCCCCTCTGCCTGAGTGTCTCTGTCATGGTGTGAATGTGGCCTGCCAAGTGCAAGTGTTGGAAACTTAATTCCCAAAGCAATAGTGTGGAGAAGGGGACCTCTGAGACGCGACGAGGCCGAGTGCTCTGTCTCACCATGGAGCGCAGGAGGAGCTGGTACTACAGGAGTGGAGTTCTGACGTTGTCCCTCCACGTCTCTCTCTTGTGCTCCCCTCCTCTGGCCCTTCTTCCTTCTGCTGTAGGAGGACTTGCTCCATCAGCCCCTCAACCTTGACTTCCCATCCCCCAGAACCGGAGCTGCACCCGTTCTGCTCTCAGGCTTCACGGCGTTAAGCATTCTGCTGCAGCAGCACGCACAGGCCGAGCCCCAGCACACCACCAGCCCCGCCCTGAGCCCCGCAGGCTCTGCTCCTCCGAACCTCGCTGCACTGCTCACGTGCGTCACGCGTCTTTGCTGCCTATCTAAGAATCCCAGGGGCGATGGTTGGGTCTGGCTCTTCCCACCGGCCAGCGTCACCCCCAGGTGAGGCACCAAGAAGGCAGGAACCAGTGGCTGCCAAGTGACAGCACTTCCGGGGCACCTGCAAACACTTGACCAGCTATTGGCTTTGGAGGAGACAGGCCACATGCAGCCGAGGCCAGCGGTCAGGAATCGCTATGGTGCGGCAGGCTGGGCAGCCAGGGGATGTCAGTGCCCTGGTGGAACTAACGGCTCCTCCACCCTCGGCAAACACACGTGGCGCTTCACTGCCACAGTGGCTGGAGGCTGCTTGCTGCCGCCGCCTGCCGGGTGAAGGTCACTGTAACAAATGGCTGGACACGGTCCACAGGGTGGCCTGCCAGCCACATTCCTCGCTGGAAAACAGGATACACTTGTAAAATGTTGATGTTTTATTTGTTCATTTTAAAATGAGAGCTACAAGGCTGTCTGACCTGGAAACCTGTGTTTAAAAACTCCTGTCTATGCTGCAAAACAAGCTCTCAATTGCTTTCACCTCAGAACGTGCAGAGGAGAAGGAAGGGCAGGTGGAGACACAGCCCCGGCGCTCGGATGATGGCTCCAACATCACAGCAGACAGCTGTGACCAGCGGCCACTTTCCAGACCATGTGACCACGTGGGCATGCTTGGTAGGGGAGAGAGTGTGGGATCTGGAGCCCAACAGACCAGGGTTCTAGCCCTAGCTTTGTCCCTTCTTGGCTGTGTGATTTGGGGCGGCTGACTGGCAGTCTCTGAGCCCTGCGACATGGGGACACTGAGGACCCTGGTTAGAGTGGTGTGATAGTGCGTGCAGACGCATATGGCTCCTGTGTACCCCTTGGCTCGCCGCAGGCACTCAATCCAGGAGAGATGACACCCCAGCATGGCATAGGCCATGAAGCTATGATACAGCAAGCCACATACACTGGGTGCATGGCAGACTCCTGGCTCAACAGGAAGCGTGGCACTGGCTTCATGCCAGGCAGGGCGGAATATGACGTTTCAACAATCGGGTTTGAGGTCAGCACCTTCCTGCCTCTGTGGGGAGAAGAGTGGACATCAGAGCCTGTGGCCACTTGTCCCCAGACATGAAGCCCAGCTGCTGCTCTGGGCAGATCCCGGAGAGCTTTAGGCCCGCACACCCTGGCCTCCGCCTTCCTGTGTCAACCTGATATCGTCCAGTGACTTCCCTCGCTGCCTCTATCTTCTCAGGAGGCCCAAATGCCCTGTCCATCACCCTTGGGCTTGTCTCTGTAATCTGCTGTGGCTCCAGGGTGGGTGGGTGGAAGATTAACTTTTGCCCTGGACTTGATGCTTGGCCATGAGACCTACCCACAGCATTTGTGGTCATGACTTGGGGAGTGGCTTGATATGACTGCAAGGCCAGGCTGGCTCAAACAGGCACTGGCCCCGCAAGGATAAGAGACATGAGGGACTATCCTGAAGCTATCAAAGTACAGCCTAGGTAACCAAAGTCCAGCTGATAGCAGCTACAATGAACATTCCTACTGCCTGTTGTACATGGTATAATCATTTGTTACAAAGCTTTATCACAAAAATGGCTAACTGATACACTGCACGAACAGTTCTATTTGTTATCAGTGTTTTCTGTGCTCCACACTCTAACCATGCTTTCATACAGTCCATTCCCCAGCCTCTAGCCTTTAATTCAAGCTGCCCTTTTACTCAGAATGACCTCATTTAAGTGAAATGTTCCACGTGACCCAGTCCAGGGTCTACTTAAGTTCTAGATGGAATGTGGTTTCTTCCATGAAGGCCTGCCTTGATTTCCCTGCACCGACTTAATACTGCCTTCCTCAGAACTTTTTGATGAAAGGCATTTTCTTCAATGTCGGTTACAATTATTTGTGGCTTTTTTCAAATCCCTCCCTGGAAGGCTGTGTCTTCAGGACTGGCCTGAGGCCAGCGTGGGCAATGCAGAGTCAAGCCGCTGCTGGGAATGCCGCTGAGAGAGGTGGCCCTGCCCAGGTGCAGTCCCTGCACAGCGTGCGTGCTGGGGACCTGAGAACAACTCCAAGAGGCTCCGACGCCTGAAAAAGGCTCGCCATGGAATTGGCCTGGAGGCCACCCCCACCTGGCCTTGTCAGAGGTTGGCACGGACCCTGCACTTGCTCTGGGCACCATGCACTTGCACACGTGTCTCTCTGAAACCTCACGACTGCTCCTCTTTCCCACATGAAGTCTGGCGAAGCCGGAGCTCCCAGAACTAGTCAGTTGCTCAGAAGTCGCTCACTCGCCCATGTGTATTTCTGAGCGCTGGGCCTATATCTAGGAGAGTTTGTGGGTGGAGAAAGAGACCCCACAGGGTTAGCTGTGTGGACAACACGGCACCACCAGGTGTAAGCCCGCGCTCTCGGGGCTCCAGTTCGAGCAGGGACCACGGTCCGAGGCTTGGAGGCTGCACAGTGTGAGTGGTGCGGCCTGGCAGGCCAAAGGCACAGCAGATCGAGAAGCCAAGGCAGAGGTCTTGACATCTTCACAGAGCTGCAAGGGGCACGGGAAGGGGGAAAGGAACAGCCACAGGTGGAGGCCTGGGGACTGGATCAGACCTGAAGCTGTGTGAAGAATGGTCAGGACGGGGACCTAGAGGGGACCCCGTGGGCAGCTGGCAAGTGCCCAGGCCTCTAATGGATGGGGAGGAGCAGCTGGAACGAAGAGATTCGACTGCAGGGCGTCCTCAGCCAGTCTCCCGCTCAGGCCCAGTGGGAGCTCAGCTGCCCCTGGGCCCGGGGCACAGTCACAGTGGCTTTTGAAGTGCACATTACAGTGGCACAGAGCTGTGCATTGATCCTGGCAAACGTGGCCTGTGCCAGAGCCAAGAGGCACAGGTGCATGGATGAAAGTCTGTGAATGATGACCGCTGGGAAGGCGACAAGAGAGACCCCATCCACCTGAGGTACACCTGCCAGAGGTAGTGCTGGGAGGGCCTGGGATGGAGGTAAACGCCCAGATGTCCTCGTCGCTGAGAGGATGGAGTGGCAGGGGATGGACCAACAGAAAGCACCACGCTCTGGAGACACAGAGATCTCTTTGACTCTACCATTTACTCGCTGCCTCAGTTTTCTCATCTCTAGAGAGGGACCAAGGATACCTCTACCTTGCCAGCCTTCCTGAGGCCTGGAGAGCCCATGAGACCCCGGCACTGGCATGATGACATTTGTCCTCTACTTTCAGTGTGATAGGCTTTAGGGGGTGCCTGTGAGCTGCCTTTGAATTTTTAGATTCTGCACTGATAGTGGGGAAAGCATTGGCTTCTAATCAAAAACCGTGTGAGGGGCCAGGGATTTAGCTCAGTGGTTCTGGCACCTGCTTTGCAAGTGCCAGGCTCTGGGGGTTTGATCCCTGGTAATCACATACAGCAATGTTGGGTGTAGAGTCTCATTCTCACCAGCAGTCAGAACCACATTCCACTGAGCCAGGCGTGGTGGCTCATGACTATAATCCCAGCACTCGGGAGGCAGAGGCAGGAGGACTGCTGTGAGTTCAAGGCTGAACTCAGGGTCAGCCAGAGCTACAAAAGTGAGACCCTATCTCAAAAAAAAAAAAAAATCCATGTGAGGTTGGGATCTAGGGTTTACAAACTGTGTGACCACAACCAAGTGAGTTAACCTCTCTGAGCCAGTAGTATGCCTGTTTGTATCTATCAAAAGAGATGGATGACACTGCCTTGGAGGGGAAGGTGCTGGACTCCCCAGGGTCCAGCAGAGAAAGGAGTAGTGGGAACAGTCAAAGGGCCCTTGAGATCAGGCGCCACCCGCCCGTCCACACCCACCGCTTGCCCTGCTGGCCTGAGGGTGCTTCCAGGGCCAAGGCACTGCGCACAGCCCAGGAGACAGCCCTCTCCGCTTTAGAGAAAACACACGGTTCAGTCTGGTGACGATCGGCTGGGAGGCTCCACGGCTGTCCCAGCCAGGTGGCTCTGCAACTGGGAAGAGCCACAGAGTGCGACTCAGCAGTGAAGGCCCCCGAGTATTTGTCATTCTCTCTGAAGGTTCCAAGGGTGACGGGGAAACTAAAAAGACCTGATCTCGGTTTAGAAATGGATGGTAATCCGTTTCTGTCAGTCTACAAAAGTGCAGCTCAAGTCATTAGGAAGCCATAGGACTTAATCACACATGCAGAAGGCCAGTCTACGCTTCTCAGACCATTTCCAAGTGGTTTCGGGATGACTTTCAAACCCAGATGGGCAGGCAGGGAGGGAACTGTGATAGCTGGTAATCTGAGGAGTACCCGGTTCTGCTTCTCAGGGGCAAAGGATTCACCTGGATTTTGGCCTTGGAGGTGGCGGGTACAGGGATGGGGACTCTAGGATGTATGGGGCCCATCAGGCCTGGGTCGGCCCTTCCTCCTCACCAGCCAGGCGACCTCATACTGCTGCCTGCATCTCTCAGAGCCCTGGGCTCCTCATCTGTGCAGGGCGATGACCCCTCCTAGGCTGGGAGATAGTGAGTTTACCCCCCGAAAGCCTCTACCCAGGCCTGGTACACAGGAAGCTCTCCATAAACGTTAGCTGAGCAGCTCCATCTGTGGAAGGAAGCCTCAGAGATAACCCAGGATTTGGCTCAGGAAGGAAGACGGAGTCTGCAGGGGGTGGAGGCCACAGTGGGAGTAAAGGCTTCAAGGTGACAAGCTGGTCAGGGAGGAGTGCAGGATACCTGGGGTGGCAATCCTGCCAGCTAAGTTGCAGCTGCTTGAAAGGATGTGGGTGCAGGCTGAGGGGCAGACTGTGGGGGACAGTGGGGAGCACGGAGCGGTGTGCAGGGGCAGGCCAGGAGCGTTGTGTCTGCAGAGAAGCCTGGGCCAGGCATGGGCCCCAGGCTGCTCGCAGGGTCCAGAACCACACTGTGCACCGTCTTCCAAGTCTGGACCATGCTGGGCACTCACCAGAGCCAAGAGTACTCATCGGGGAACCCAGTCTCTGTGAGCAGACGCCTGCTCCCGTGCCCAGCAGGATCACCCTGCAAGGGCACAGGGCAGAGCTCACAAGGAAGCCTGATGCTCTCATAGCAGCAACCCTTCCAGCCCCCTTGCATCTTGGTGGGGCCCGTGGCTCAGTTTTGGCCAGCGGAACTCGGGCGTGTCACATACTCCACTACAAGACTTAGTCCTTAGAAACCACCTGTACGATTCTCCAAGGTGACCTTACCCTGGCTCCCTGAGTGACTGTAAACAGCCACTTCCATCAGCCTGACTTTATGTGAGCAAGAAATAAATGTCTGTAGCCTCAGTCCACTGAGATCTCTGGGTTTATCTGTTACAGCAGCTGGCATTCTCTTCAACAAGTACACCTGCTAAGCAGGACAACCCCGGACACCTGACTGCGCCTCTTAGTTACCCCCATGCAGATGCTATGATGGCTCTGAAGGTGGCAGGTGACAGATGCTTTTGGGGCTGGGAAGCACTCAAAGCCATCCATCATGGGGTCACTGCCTCTGGTCTCTGACAGCCTGAGGCTGTGTAAGGGGAGGGGACTTGGCATACTTCCTGCCAGGCAGGGGGACAGCAGCCAAGGGCTGGGGTGGCTCTAAGTGAGGGGTCGGGACCACAAGCAGATCCTGGCTTGGCTACTGTGTCCCCAGGTAGCTGAGCCTCAGAGGGAGAGGCCGGGCCGGACTCCATCAGGGAGGATCCCCGGAAGGGAGTCAGCCCAGCCTCCTTCTGATGACTTGTTCCAGCCTCTCACCACTCATTAGCAGGAAACTGCATTCCTTGCCAGGAAGATGCGGGCCTGATTTTACAGACATGTCAGGTAGACTCTGTTATCAAAACCCTGTCATGTCTCAGCACAGCCTCCGCGCTCCAGCGCTGTGTCCTCTGCCAGGCTCCGCACTCAGTGCATGTTGCCTTTGGAGATCTGAAGGCCTTTTGTGGCTGAGTGTTCTGCCAGGCCGTCGTCCCTAGTGCAGGATGGAAGCCTGCAGGGTGATGGGCTCAGCCTGGTCCCCAGTCCTTGACATTCTACACCCCCAGTCTGTGCCTAGTCCAAGACCCCATCAGGAGATAGAAGGAGGCCAGAGTGACACAGGGGAGGCTGCTTCCGGCCAGGGGCAACTTTCACAAACCTGTCATTCCACGTCCTTTTGCTGAAGGGCTGCTCCTGGCAAGCTTGGGGCAGGACTGAAGAAATCTTCTCCAGCCCCAGAGCCCAGGGCCAAAGCCAACTCATCCCGCATCACGGCCCTGCTGCCCGGGCCTGTGGGGGGTGGTGTGGACACTGCCCTCTGCCTCCCCTGCCCTTTGCCCCTCCCTCTTCCACTCACCAGCTCCAGCTGCGGGCAGGTGATGAGTCTCTCAAATCACCCACCAGTCAGAAAACCATCAATGTCTGCTCCACAGCAAGGACACAACAGCTGTTTCAAGTGCTTCCACACACAGTAATCACCCTCTCGGCCTCATACACCGGCCCGAATGCTGCCATTATCCCTATTTTACAGAACAGGAAACTGGGGTTCATTGAAATCAAATGACTGGTGCCCCAGTCACCCAGCTAGACTACTAGGTGGTAGTTGGAGCTGGTTCTAGCAGCTTCCAAAAATAATCATGGCTATTTGTTGAATACATCCTATATTCCAGTGGAATATAGGAAATTTTATTCTTAATTCTCCAATAACTCTATAGCTTGGGTGGTTATAGTATCCGTATTTCCAGAAGACAAAAAGGAAGTTCAGAGAGGTTAAGCAATTTGTCTGAAGTTGCATTGTAAATAAAAAAGAGGCTACAGCCTCAGGGCCTACGGTGTTGGCATTTTCTCCCATAAGTGAAAGAGAGAAAGAGGTATAAAGACCTTACTGAGGGAAGAGCCTGCTGGTCACCAACCCAGTTCAAACCATGTGTACGTGTGGAGGTGGATGGGGCCTGGGAGGCAGCGCGTGTCTCAGACTACACTGGGCCTGCTGTCCTCTGTCAGCCCATAGTCACCCTCGGCTGGATTCTGACACCTGAGGGTTAAGGTGAAGGAACGAGGCTTGCATAGGTGTGGCAGCCCATAGTCACCCTCGGCTGGATTCTGCCGGGTAAGGACACCTGAGGGTTAAGGTGAAGGAACGAGGCTTGCACAGGTGTGGCAGCTCAACCTTTTTCCCCTCCCCCCAGGTGCAGGTGCCACCTGGCCAGGTAACCTCTCCACCCTACCACATTCCACACAGGTTTTTTTCAGGCAGAGAGCCAAGCAAGCCAGACACTGAGTACTCAGAGCTTTGGAAAAAGTGAAGCTTGCAACAGCAGCCATAGCCCAAGCAGTGGAAGAAGCCCCATGTCTGCAGCCCCAGGCTGGATGGAGGCCACGACCAAGAGCTGGTCTGCAGCCACCCTCTAAGAGGCCTTTGCGACCCAGTCTCTGCCCAGCGGGAAAGTGTATCTCCTATGTCTAATTCTGTGCCACAGCCATGCTAACTTCAGGGAGCCGCACTGCTGCAGCCCAGCCATACCTTGTGCCCGGAGCGGCCGCCTTCCACCACCTTCTGCTTTTCAGCTCCAGTAGGCACATCTGTTGTTCCTAATTGCCCTCAATCCATCTCCCTGCTTTCAGACGGTTCAGTCTCCTCAAAAGTCATATACCTTGAACTTCCATTAAAACAAACACTTAATAACTCTGCCCAGAGGGCAAAGTGGGGGGAGACAGAAGGCTGAAGTGGGGGGAAAAGGGACTGGAAAGCGAGGGGCGAGGCCGAGGACATGGGCACACTTTGGGGAGGCTCCGGGATGGCCTCAAGTCCCTGGCAGTCTGGCTTTCACATACCCTATAATCACACCTGTGCTTTTCTACCACTGTGCCCTCTACCCACAATGCCCTCTGCTCTCTGATGGGCACTGCGGCCAATTCAGTCCTCCAAGGCCAACTCAATGTCACCTGCTCTGGGAGTGGAGGCATGGTATTCCCACGGCACTTGCACTGGCCCGTTACGACGTGCGGCTTCTTCCCTCCAGGATTTTGGCAGCAAGGTCGTGGCCAATCACCTCTGCATCGCTAGCATCCAGAACTGGCCTAGAAATGCCTCAGGAATGAATGAGCCTCCTTCCCCTAAGGTCCCAAGGCACCTATTTTCCCACCCCAGGCTGGGCCTTCCCTCCCTGGTCACAGGCAGGATAAACTGTGCCCTTGGTCTTTGCGCCACCTTGGCACTGACCACAGTTGGGTTTTAATGGTGCTCTGACAAAAGGCAGCTCCCATATTCATTTTCCTGGGCTAATTACATTTCCCAATTGAAACGCTTATCTTTGCACTGGTGTTAAAGACATAATCAGTTTCCAGAAAGGATTCAAAAGAGGTGAGAAGCAAGAAAATAATTAAGCCAACTTCTGATTGAATCAAATAATTAAGCAGATTAAATCGGTTGCCTGTGATCAACAGCTCCAGCCCAGGCCTGGGAAGCATGTTGCTGTACTGAAGAGGTCATGTCTGACTGTTTTAGAGATGGACAGCATTTCTTCTGACTTGTAAGTACCGAACTCACCGTTTCAACTGAATGCAAATAAGGGTGGCAGGACCTTAGGTTCCTGTTTACACAAAATAGTCTGGATTTAACTGAAAATAAAATCAAGGGTGGATGGGGGAAGGGGCTCTGGTGGGAGCCGTGCATAGCCATGCCCGCACACCCACGGTAGAAAGGCAGCAGCAACGGCCCAGACTCTTTAGCCCGCCCTGCAGCCATGCCCTGTGCCACCCGAGTAGCACGTCTCTCCTTGTCCTCTTACTCTGGGCTCAGCCACAGGGTTAACTTTAGCCAATGACAACAAAAGTGACAAAAACAGGATTCAAAAAGCACCTGGATGTTTCCACTCCCTTCCCTGGTGCCTTTGCCTGTCTGTGTGGAGCAGGGCTGAGTCACTCCCCTTGTCCCAGCCACGATCTCCTGACTGGCTGACAGCTGCCCCAGCCCCGGGGGACCCAGTCAAGATGCCTGGGGTTGATAACAGACTGGCCTGGGCTGGCTGGACCCTGAGGCCTCCAGGCTGCCTGAACGCTGTTGCCTGCGGCGTGCCAGTGAGCTCTCCGACTGTTGGTCACACAGCATGAGCGTGACGTAGGTATCCCACAGGATTCCGCAGCCCAGATTGCCTTTCTTCAGCTCCAGGGACCCTCAGTTCCCACTCAGACATCACTTAGAACAGCGTCAGGCCTGCTGGTGTCCGAATAGAACTTTTTCCACAGAACTCACCAGATCCTTACTGGCTCCCAGGGAAGATGTAGGGATGAAGATCCTTTGTCTTATTTTACATATGAAGCTTGGGAAGCCAGTCAATTAGAAAAGCTAGAGCTGGTGAAGGTGAACTGGTTGAGCCCACCAGCTGCTACCACCAGCAGTCGACAGCAAGAGCAGTTTAAAATCAGTCCACAAAGACAAAGCAACTGGGGGAGAAGATGATGGTAACCACGTCCTGGCAGCTGGAGAGGAGAGCGCAGGTCAGCACTGATTTAACACAGCCAAGAAGGCCTAGTGCTAAGCCATGAGGTCGTGAGCACGCAGCCCTCAGGCTGCAGTGGAAAAACCAAAGGTTCTGGAGCTGGTGGCCACACCAGGTGTCCCTAGAGTTGAAGAGGAGAGGCCTGCTCAGAGTCAGCTGAGAAGGCAGGAAGATCACGGATCTGCTGCTACCTGTGCCAAGAAAAGGTCCCCTCTTGTCCCAGCTGAAGGATAGAGGTAGTCTCAGGAGGGGGCAGGAGAGGGCTCCGGGCTAGGGGACAGTGGCAGAAGAGAAGGTACCACCGCGAGAGTGGGAGCTGAACGCCCTCCTCCATCCCGGCCCCTCCTGCCTTCTCAGCTCTCAGAAAGCTACGCACAGCAGGCATCTCAGGAAGGAGAGTGGGATCGTGTCTGATGTGGAACCACTCAGCCCTTCTCAAGCGTCCCCATTGGACACACTATTATTAGGGTCCAGAGAGCACACTCCTCACTCTAGTGCCCAGCTCTCTTCTTTCCTGTCCCCTGTTTACCACCAAGTCACAGCGTAGGACCCCATATATACGAGGAAAAACTAACATGAGAAGTAGACAAATGAAGAATCAGGGAAAGTAACTAGAAGGACACAGACTTTCCAGAAGAACGGAAATTAAGAAGAAAAGAGACTAAAGAAAGTGGTGCATCTGTAAGAGCAGGATGCTCAACAAAGAATATTCATGGACTAAAACAGAGCTTTTGGAAATTAATACATCATCCAGCAGCAGAAATGGAAACTCAGTAGAATAGCTGGAAAGTAAACCTGAGGACACTTCCTGAAATAGAACAACAACAACAGATTCCAGAAATAGACAAAATGCAGGAAAGAAAACAAAGACCTATAAAAGTTTACTAGTTTCCACAGCAGATGAAAGGAGAACCCATGCTGAGGCATAATATCATAAAATTTCAAAATGCCCAGGGCAGATCAGGCCCTACCCCAGGATTCCAAGTGGCATTTGGCTTCAAGTTAGAAAGAATGGACAGATTTCAGAACAGTGAGGAAAAAATGACCTCCATCCTGTGATTCTTCATTCAGCCTAATTACCCATTAAACCTGAGAGAAGAACGGAGAGAGTTCCAAACTTTCAATTCTTTTACCTCTTCCTCACGCTCATGCTCCCTGGCCCAGGAAACTACTGGATATAGCAAGAGAGAGAGAGACAAACACACACACACACACACACACACACACACACACACACACGAGGCATCCATACTGGAAAGAAAGAAGTAAAACTGGTTTTGGTTGCATGTAATTTGTCTTGTAATTTAAAAAATCCTAATCTACCAAAACACTATTAGAATTAATAAACAAGGTTATAGGATTCATCAGTTGTATTTTTATACACTAGCAATAAAGACTCTCAAAATGAAATTTAAAAATTAATCTCCTTTAATATAAGCATCAAAAAGCATACTTAGGTATTAATTCAACAAATAACTGCATGATTTGTACACTAGAAAGCTAGAAAACATTATGAAATTTAAAAAGATCTAAATAAATGGGAAGACATTTCGTATTCATGGACTGGAAGACAATACTGTTAAGACAGCAATATTAATCAGATTGATTTATAGATTCAATCTGTTCAGTATAAAATCTCAACTGTATTTTCTCTCTCCCCCTCTCCCTTTCTTTCTCTCTGATTTGACAAGCTGACCCTAAAATTCCTGTGAAATACAAGGGAATAGCCAAAATAATCTTGAAAAAGAACAAAGACGGAAGACTCATCCTTCCTATTTTAAAAAGTTACAAAGCTGCAATTATCAAGACCACATGATGTTGGTATAAAGATAAGATATATAGATCAATAAAATTGAAAGTCCAGAGATAAAACCTTAGAGTCAACTGACTGTTCAACAAGGATGCTAAGACAACCCAATGGGAAAAAAGTTTTTTCAAAAAATAATGCAGGGCAAATGGATATCCACACGCAAAAGAATGAAGCTGGAATCTCACCTCGAGCCATATGCAAAAATAGAATCAAAATAAATAGCTGAAAGTAACATCTAAGATTGTAACTCTTTTAGAAGACAACATAGGAATCATCTTTATCTACCTTAGGTTAGGCAATGGTTTTCAGAAATGACATAAAAAGCATGACAAAAACAAAAACAAACCACCCCAGGTATATTGGACTACATCAAATTAGAAACATTTGTACTGAAAACTGTCTTATTAGAAAGTGAAAAGACAGGCCGGGGATATAGCTCAGTGGTTCCGGTGTCTGTCTTGCAAGCACAAAGACCGGTTGATCCCTGGTAACCACATAACAATACTGGGCGTGGAGACTCACCCCAGCAGCAAGTACCACATACCACAGTGCCAGGCGTGGTGGTTTATGCCTGGAATCCCAGCACTGGAGAGGCAGAGGCAGGAGGATTGCTGTGATGTGATTTGGAGGCTGAGCTCAGGGCCAGCCTGAACTACAAAGCGAGACCCTGTCTCAAAAAAACCTAAAAAAAAAAAAGTGAAAAGACAACTAACCAAATAGAAGAAAATTTGCAAATAATATTCTCCACGAAAGGCTGCTATCCAAAACACATAATCTTACAACTCAATTTAATTTCACCCTTAAAAAGATAAATCCTATTTATCCAATTAATCCCAATAGGCAAGGGATCTGAATATATATTTCTCCAAAGAAAATATAGAAATAGTCAAAAAATACATGAGATCTTCAACATCATTAGACATTAAGGATATGCAAATCAAAACAACTCTAAAATGTATCCCTTCATACTCACCACAGAGGCTACAATAAAAAGGGTACAAGTGTAGGCAAAGACGTGGAAAAAGTAGAACTGTAATCTGTTACTGACAGCCATGAAAGTCAATACATAGCTCCCACATGACTAATAATTCTGCTTGTAGTAGTACCCAAGAGAAAGTTAAAATAGGACAGAACTGTTGGGCATGGTGACACCACACCTAGAACCTCAGGACTTGGGGTCTGAGGCTGGAAGATCATTGTCAGTTTAAGGTCAGTCTGGGCTACATAGTGAGTTTGCCAGTCCGAACTACATAGCAAGATCCAGTCTCAAAAAGCAAAACAACAACAATAAAAAGATACTGATTTCAAGTGGGTTTAAACCAAGGAGGCTTCATGGAAGAGGCAGGAGTTTGATCTAAAATGAACTCGGAAAGCTGAGTATGCTTGCAATCCCAGTGACTCAGGAGGCTAAGTAGGAGAATTATAAGTTGAAGAGCAACTTGAGCAACTTATTTAAGACCTTGTCTCAAAAATAAAATAAAAAAAAGTAAAATTAAATAAAATGCTAAAGGAGCTAGACGTGGTCAGTGGCCTAGCTTCCCTAATACCACAATTAAAAATGAAAAGAATTTGAGTAGCATGGAGAAGGAGGTCAGGGGCTGCTTGGGCAAAGCAGTGACTGTGACTAAAACTTACAGCTTCTCTCTAATGTCTATTCGCCTTTGATTTCTGTAGAAAAATAAAAACAGAAGCTTAATTTTTAGCCAAGTACATGACCAGGTGACTAAAGACCACATGCCTCAGCTTCCCTTGCAGCTAGGCACATGTGACCAGTGCTGGCCAATGGGATATGGGTTGAGGTGGTGTGTACAACTTCTACAAAATACGTTCTCTTCCTCTATTCCTTCCCAGCTGGTCAAATGTGGTCATTATGACTGGCACCAGAGCAACCATCTAGGACCATAAGGTTGAAGCCACTGTTCAGAGTGAAAGGTGGAACCTAATTTTCCATTCACAGAAGAGTTACCAGTACAGCCCTAGATTACCTTGACTTATAAGAGAGAAATAAACTTCTACTTTAAGTCTCTGTTTTTTGATTTTCCTTTAGTTTGAGCAAAATATAATTCTAACTAATACAATGAACAAGAAGCGCAGTGAGAAGTGGCATGCTAATGTCCCAAAGGCCTCAGGTTTTCCTGAATACCCCCCCTCACTGACCTGCTCTCTCTCACTGGAAGGCAAGGCCTTAGTTTTCCTCATCAGTCTGTTGCTAGGCCTTGGTACATAGTAGGTGCTCAATGAAAACACTGAGTTGGCTGGAGGCCCAGGGGATGGTTTGAGGCTTGGCACAAGAGGGACTAGTTGCTCTCTGAGGGCAGAGCCTGGACCCTCCCTGTTCAGCACAGTAATCCTTGCCCTGTTTGTTGTGAGTGTTCAGGTATTTGTTGAAGGAAGAAAAGAAAGGCTACTATAGCAAAAACTTGTGTGCTCACATCCCAGCCTCCCTTCATCTGTTTTCAGGTGAGTCAACAGGCCGTTGAATCACCTTCCTCTTCCCTCTTCTCAATCCTAGACCACATCCGGTTTGGGATAGTGCTGTGCAGACACCCACAGTGCAGATGATCATGTGATCTAGGTCTCAGCCAGTCCACTTCTTTCATTCCTCTGGACATTAGGACTAGCTAGGGATAGAAAGAACCAGGAGCGAATGGAAGTTGATCAGAGGCAGCCTTGGGATTTAAACCGAAATCCTCAAGAAAGCAGCCCTAGTTCTTTTGTACCAAACACAAACTGGATACATGGAGGCAAAAATTGCTGCAGTACCTTGCCAACAAGAAAGAAGGGCCATTCTGAGAATGAAGAGAGAATGTACACAGAAAGAAACAGACTTAGTATGCATCTGAGGCCTGGATCAAGCTAGCTCTGAGGTCTAACACCAGCAACTTTCAGTCTAGTAATCTAGTAAATTCCTTGGAGGCTTAATTCACATGGGACTGGTTTTCCATCTCTCCCAGTGCAAGGGGCGAAGTGACTCAGTTAACCTCAAGCACCAAAGTCTCTCAGGTACGGTGCCAGTACCAAACAGTGGTGAGGGCCGGGGTACCACGAGGTTGTGGCACCACCAGGTCATGGCATCACCACACTCTGCTTCCCCTCAAGTGTAGCTGACTCTGAGAACTCAAACAAGGCTTCATTGATTCTTCCTGGTATGTGACGTTGTAAACCAACCTCACATTATCAGCACTGCAAACACTCGCCTATAAAAACACGGGAGTCTAAAATGTTAATCTGAGAATTAGTGGACATTTATCTTCTTTTGGATCGGTATAATTTCCTCCCATTTTTTTTTATCTTCTTTCTGAGCCACCTCATTTATCTAAGCTTTCAAAAGCTCATGCAAAACACAGAATGCACTTCAGCTACAAAAATCAATGCTTGAGGACGCATTTTCATCAAGATCACCACAGAAATTCTTCTACGGTTTCTCAGAGGCCTTACTGCAAAAATTTTTATCCATGAAGAAAAGCCAGGATAGCTGACTTATAACAAAGCCTTTCCTTAGCTATAAAATCGGGGAAGCGAGTTAACTGTAAAAACATATATTCATTTTGTTTTTAAAGAGAGAACATACTTTATATTAGTTTGGGCTTTAAAGCCCTTACTTCCCTCTATGTCCCCTGCCAAGACAATTGACTTTAATTAAAGACCATTTACCCTGGGAATGGATTGTGTGCTGCAATTTGTACCAAGGAGACACATTTGCAGACAAATGGGTTGCCGTCCTTAGATTTTCGTCCAAATGACAAAAGAAGCGATTATGTTCTCCCGTCACTTCCTCACTCTGAAGAACTCTATTAAGAGAATAATTTGAACCGACTCTCTGCTACTCTGCATTTTAAAGCATGATCTATTTCAATGCTACCAACGTTTTTTTCCCCTTTTAAAAATGAGTGGTATTTAAGGAAAAATGCCAGCTGGGTGTCTATTTGAGGAGGGGCTGCAGGAAACGCAAAGGTTGATTTAACTCTCTGTAGCCAGTTGCTTGAAGCGCATAACAGAGGCCTTAGTTCCCGGCACACAGCGCAAAGCGCTGGGTGCGGAGACTCGTCACATTCACACCCTCCCCTCTGTTCCTGCCTCCAGGCTGCCTCGCGCTGAGGATGTCTGGACAGGGCTAACTCCAGGGCCTCGGGCTTTAAATTGGACAGTCAGGCCGAAGGCTTCTTGATTCACCCGTGATCTGAAAGAAAACCCAGCGGTCTGCCCATCGGATTACAAAGAAACCCCAAATTGGCAGGCCCAGGAATGCTTCTGGTGGCCCCAGAGTACCCCGGCAGGCTGCGTGACAATGATCAAGGTGTCTAGCTCAGCCCAGGACCTGGCAGACAGCAGTGTTCAACATACACAGAATGAGTGACTGGGTAAGGTCATGTCCTTCGGTTCTGTCCAGTCGATCTCATGGAGCTGAGCTCAGCGTAAGAGTGACTGGGCACCTGGACATTCACCCCAGTGCAGATGGGACTGTCTGGCCTTGGCCTCAGAAGCTGAGAATCCACTGCCTCCTCCCACATTGGCCTGAGCACTACTTGCACATAAAATGTTACAGTGGGAGGGAACCTGAGTATGGCCGATTGCAGAATGTTCTGATTTTGCACCCTTCTCTGTCTATGACTTTGGCCATGTGACTTAGTGACCGCTCCCATCAAGAGACAGAATCTATCTCCTTATCTTTTCTGCCAGGCTGGTCTAACCTGCTCTGGCCCACAGGAGAAGGCAGAGGAGGTGACAGGTGCCAGTTCTGAGCCTACGTCTGAAAAGGCTCTGCATGCCTCCTCCGTTCTTTTGAATTCTGTCTCTTCCATGAAGAGCTGTTATCCAGACAAGGCCGTCCTAGGCTGGCCAGGCCCTGGGTAACCCGCTAGCTGGCTGCACACATAAATTACTGTAGTCAAGAGCCACAGGCTCATGAGAAATCACAAGGGCTTGTTTTCAGCCTTTACTTGCAGGTTAGTTTGTAACAAAGCACCAGTTAACTGATACTGAGCTCAGTGTTGTAAACAAGTGAGGACTCTGAGGCCTACAGTGGGGCAAGTCCTTTCCCAAGATCACCCCTGCCAGAGCAAGCATGGTGAGTATGGAAATACCCAGAACCCTCCGAACAATACCCCCCAATTTTTTTTCCTCAATAATTCATTGTTTCTGCTCTTTATTAAGTTGTCAGTGCTGGGGTTCTGGACAATGGGTATAAAGGTCACTGAACAGCCATAAAAAGGTATCGTATATAGTTCATGATTTCCCAACTGGCCATTGCTAAATTCTAGACTCATGGCTCTTGGGAAACCATTAGGAGCCCACAATTGTAATCATGAATTCTGACCTTAAAAATCAAATCAGAATGGCCTTTTCCCAACGGTAAAAAATTATGGAAATCAATAGGACTTTTAATATTACCAGTAATCCATAAAAGGCCCTTTAGAATAGCATTTGGCACACTGTAAATGTTTGATAAATGTTAGCTATTACTAAGTTCTCTCACAAATTTTTCTGAAACCTCCAGTGCCTGTTATCATTTTTCAATCAGTGGCAAAACGAGTGAGTAATAAGAGACAGTGCGCTAACGTCTGCTGAGCCCTGGGCAGCGCTGGCCCTTGACATGCATTATCACAGTTCACCTCTGTAAGAGGGCTTTGAGAATTCAACCCCAACTGACAGGCAAGGAAACAGAGCCGCAGTGAGATTAACTTGCCCGAGCTCAGAAGAGCTGGGAGGCTGTTGAGCAGGAGTCTCATTCCAGCTGTCCAATCTATACCTGTGGGGGACAGACCATGACTACTCAGCCCTGTCTTCTCTAGCCCTGATGGTAGACCAGGCATAAGAGTAGTTCAGGAGGAGTCAACAGATGCCAACAAAGAATTTAGTGTTCGCTTCTACTAGAAGGGCTAAAATTAAAAAGACTGAACATACGAAGCACTGGTGAGGAGACAGAGCAACTGGAACGCTCCTGTCTTCCCCAGCCCTCTAGGCCCTGGTACTGGGAAGGAATTTTAGTGTAAGCAAAAGGGTAGGGAGGTAACCCAGTTGTGCCTGATTAACACAATTGATGAGGGTTTCAGAACCCCAGTTGAGTCTGAGCTTTGGTGCTGGACAGTGTGGTGGACAAGGAACATCTGGGTGTCCACCTCTGGAATGCCAGTTTGATGTAACACTGTTATTCCCACAGGATGTACTCATCACTTCTGTAAGCATTTATTGAGCACTTACTAATTCTGATGCCTGAGTGGCTGTTGCTACTAATGTACCCAGGTTGCTTGGTCTCTGACCATCTCCTCTCTAGCCTGCATCAGACACCTGAATGTTCCTTCTCCTCAAACAGGAAATGCCACCTACAACCCAAGGCAGTGGCACTGCCCTCCACACCTGCCTTTCACTTCTCAAGGAAGAAAGTCTCGTCCCTCTTGGGGACAGGAGACCAGCACTGTTCCCCGTTAAGGGCTATGTGGCAGAGGCAGGACGACTCTCCACCTGCCTGGTCTTGCCTTGCCTGGTGCCCTCGGATCATTCCAATCCAGCAGGACTTGGACTTTTGCATGCAGTAGCTCTCAGCTATATGTTTTGCAAGCAGATAGGCAGATTCCCAAGACTCTTAGGGATGGGCTCAGGAGAACACATGGACCAAACCCCAGCCTCAGCTGAATGGTAGGAATGCCCTCTGACACTCTCGAAGATGGCACTGGTGGCACTGACTTGGAACTGGATCCCCCATGCCTCAGCTACTAAGATGACCCACGTGCCTTCCATGTTTTACTTTTAAAACATACACTCAATCTCACTCATCCTTCTAATCCTAAGCCTTTAAGTCCAACCTGAGCCAAGAAGCAACCTCTCCATTTTAAAGACAAGGAATATTACTTACCTGGAGTCACACAGGCCTCCTACTTGACACTCAATAGAGGGTTCTATTGTGTTTCATCCTCTCTTAAATGAGGGAGGGGTGGGGACAGGGCTGAGGATTGTCGCGGCCGCACTCTGTGAGGTGCTCTTGTGCTACTGGACTGCGCTCTCACTGCATCAGGTAAGATGCTGCCATGCCCATTTTCCAGATCAAGAAACAGATCCAGGGAAGGAAAGTGATTTGCTCAATAAAAACAAAAGGCAAAGCAAAATTCAAACCCACGCTGAGTCTCCATGGCAGCAGGCAGAGACTCGCTTTCTAGAAACAGTCTGTGTAGCAGGGTCCCAGTCTGGTGAATGACAAGTGCTTTGGTCGGGATGTAGCTCATCCCCAATCTGTACACCGCAAACTCGGTCCCCAGTGGCGGTGGGGCCCGGTGGGAGGACATGGGTGACATGCATGGTCTCCACGAGTAGGCTGGGTCTCCTGGGAGGAGACAAATTCCTGTGAGAGAGTCTGGTTTCTCCCTACTTTCTATCTTCCTTCCTCTCAAGCCACGTTATTGCTTCTGCAAGTCCTCCCTCCATGCCATGCCATTCGCCATGCAGTGCCACCTGCCAGGCTATGATGGTCCTTACCAGAGGGTGAGCAGATGGGGCTGCCTGGGCTTGGACTTTTAGCTCCAAAACTGGGAGCTAAATAACACCCCCTACTCTCTGTCTCTCTCTATCTGTCTCTCTCTCTCTTCGTAAGCCTCAGGTACTTTGATACAGCAACACAAAACAGACTAAAACAAGTTAGCAGGCTGCAGGCTGCAGGCTGCAGGCTGCAATAACATGGTGGTCTGGGCACTGGCTCCTGGAGGCAGCTCTGAGAGCTGGCATAGACTTTTGACACTCGCAGCATCGAGGAATATGAACTGGCCTCTCGATGGGGGTAGCCTGACAGAAATATGGGTCATTTCTAAGATTCTAGTAGTTTTTTTTTTTTAATTTGAGGCTGAGTAGAAGGACTCTCTCAAGTCTCAAACAGTGGAGGCTGCCCTGCATGGATCCTGTCCAGTCCTCATGAGACCTGCACCTCCTCTGCGTCCAGGGGCTGCGAGCTGGCACCACTGGCCTGGGAGAAGGGAGACTCCAGCTGCCCTCCACAGCGTAGATGCCACTCGCTCCCGGATGCAGCCTGTGGAAGCCACACCCAGGCCCACTCTCGGAGAACAGATGGCTGTGCTTCAGTAGCTGGCTGAAGACTCCTTACAGGGCTACCGTCACCCCAGGACAGGAAATGGAAGCAGGAAGCTGAATTCTTTACCCCCGGACACCCCACCCTCTTGTCCACATGGGCTGGACAGATCTCGGTAATCATTCTCCACACTGGTGTTTTAGCTGTAGGTTTTTCCTGTGAGATCTGAAGCGATACTGGAAGGGGCGGGACACACATCTCATTTATAGGAGACAAACCAGGATCCTCAGATGAATAAGTAAGTCCTGTGTAGTAGTAATGCCCATCATGACGCCGATGAAAAGGAGGAAGAAGAGTTGTTGTTCAAGGTCAGAGCCAGACATAGGGCAGTGAGAGCAGAAGACCACCTTCCCAGTCTCCGCTGACAGGAGCTTTCCCAGCTGTTTACACCCTTTCGGACACAGCCAGAGCACTTTCTCCCCCAGATCCAGTCACTTCTGAGGCAAGCCCATTCTCTGGATAGGAAGAAGAACGGGAGCGTCATCTATTGATTACCACCTCAGGAGTTTTACAGATGCAGCCGCCCCCAGGCTCCGTGGGGCACTGACTGGCGAGTGCAGCCTGGCGGGAGGTCCAGGCCCAGCACTTTCAGGGCCTGATTTTAGCACTTTGGAAATCTCTGACATGTGCTGATGGCTTTATGTTGGCATTTCCGCTCGCTGGGTTTTAAAGAATGAGAAATCTGTGGCTGATCACATATTCAGCAACCAAGTGCACTTATTCGAAGACTTAAATTGCAGAAATAACTCGCGTGATTAGTTGAATGAATATGAGTCTGGATCATCAAGCTCAATCTATGGATAAATCAGGAGGAGATGACTGGGCCACATGGAGGGCGAGCCCTCCCCATGTGTCTCTCCTGCAGGATCAAGACATTCCCTGGAAGGGCCAACGGGGGGACCCTAGAGCCTCTGTTGCTTCCAGCTGCTTCATCTTATACTGCCTGTGCACCGAAACCAGCCCCACCCTGCCCCCCAGCTACATTTTTAATGCAGCTGGAACTCCCCAAAGGGCAGAGTCACTAACAAAGAGTCAGGCCCAGGTAGGGTCGAGAGAAGAGGGGTCTTCTTAGTGTCCACAGATGATTCTAGCCAAACAGGTGGCCTACTAAGAAAATGGCAGTCTGGCCACATTCTCACCAAGAAAATCACCCACAGCCTCTGGCTGGACTCTGTCCCTCACTCAGGACCCGGCTATCCCTGCACACTCACAGAGGGCTCAGGGCCCTCGACTGCAGGAGACGTGCTCAGTTCTCCCCACGGCGGCCTGCAAGGACTTAACCCCAACCAGAGCCCAGTGCCTGGAAGAAAGCTGCTCCAGGGAGAGCAGACTCCCTGCACAGAGGCTCCCTGTCCTCAGCCTTGACAGCCAGCTCCCCTAAGGGGAGCCCCCGGTGGTCCCTTCCTGGCCGCTTCCTTGTTCTCTAGAAGGCCAAGAAGCTGGGTCATGGGGAAAGTGCTGTGTTTTTTCAGCAGCATGAACACCAACTACACTTCCGTCCTGTTCTGTTGATTAATGTGGGAGAGAGGACTCCAGGACACCAGAACTCAGGCCAGCCGGTCACGTAGTCAAGCAATGGAAAATAGGAAGTATGGGACAGGGCTCTTTATACCATGTACTGAGAGGCTAAACTTTTGCATGAGAATCTTCTAGAGTTAATGAGCTTGCTTTCCAATCCTGATTGCAATTTGCCAGCTGTGTGACCCAATGAAGTCCCAACTTCTATGTACCTCAGTTTCCTCACCTTTAAAATGTGGATATTTCTGTGCAGAATAGTTTGTAGGATTCAATAATTAGTATGGTTAAAGTTCTTAGCAGGGTAGCCATTGTTAACTCTTAAAAATGTTAGCTAGTCCTATTCTAAAAATGTATCCTAAGAGAACATTAGGACAAATGTATAAAGATTAATGAGGCAGGTTAGGAAATTCATCTCACTGTTGCTTAGCATGGCCAAAAAAAGAAAAGAAAAAACCCTAAAAGTCTGGTAAATACAAAATGATGAACTATCTAACAACAGTCTGCCCACACAATAGGATAACATAGCCAGTGAACATGACAACACAGGCAGTGAGTGTCAGCCTGATGTGACAATCAAAAATACTGCAGATACGCACAGGTCTCGAGGCAACGTTTATCCCGTGAGCCTATTTATATTAAAGCACATACTTATATGTATTCCTTGCCATAGAGAAGTATCCGGAGGAGATGTGGTGGTGGGATTTCAGGAGCTTATCTTTTTGCTTCTTATTTCTAATTTCTCTACAGTGGGCATGCTTTGTGTTTATCACTTTAAAAACAAAGAAAAAGAGGTGGAGTCATTTGAAGGGTAGAAAAGGATTTTCACACTCAGATAATTCCTACACAGGTAAAGGGATTTATTTGAACTTCATTACTCTCTGGCTGAGATGCATGAAGAATACAGCTGGGAAAAGCCAGGAAATGCCAGGGGTTTAAAGGTTTTGCATCTGGAAGAGTACCTTGAACATGAAAACACTTTCAGCTGCCTTCTCTGTTGCTCAGTCCTACACGAAACCAACCTTGAAAGTCAGAGACAAACCAGGTATGAAACATGCCTTCCTCAGATCACAAGACACCAGAGAGTCAGGGTGACAGTGGAATTCTGTGTCACCCGGCAAACAGGCCCTTCCCACCGAGATGAGAAAATTTGGGACACAGATCAGCTCTCTGGAAGGAGAAGAGACACTTTAACAGGATCAGCTGGAGGTCGGGGAAAACTGCAAAGTCTAAATATTCCTGGTGTCATAACTTTGTCAGCTATGTTGAAGTTGACAAGATGCTTACCCAGCACCTCGAGACACATGCCAAACTGAAGTGGTTAGATGTGTAACCGTAGTAACTACCCCGTGGGACTCTGTCGCAACCACGTGCTGAGTGGGCTAAGGCCACATGGCCACGGCCTGCCCAGATGCCATGTCTGCTGGCCTGGCATGGATGTGCAGCCCTGCTGGCCTGGAATCAAGTCTCAGGATCAGAGATGGCCTCATTAATCAGCTTCCCCTGCTCAGCATCTGTACTGCAGGTGGGGGGTCCTGGGGTGCAGGGGCCAAAAGGAGGACAGGTGTGCCTTTCAGAAGTAATGTCTGCTGCAAAGCTGTTCTCGGAGACTGAAGCACAAATCCAGCTGATCTCACATGGGCCTGGAGGGCTGGAGGCAGGAAGGAAGATGCGGGGATGGATAGAGGGAGGCTGTGCTGCTGCTCGTCCTTGGAGAGATCCAGGCCACAAGCTGGAGCAAAGCCATGGAGCTGCTTTCCTGGCTAGTGAGCAGGGAAGAGGAATGAAGATGGAGCGGGTGAGGAGCCAGCGGTGGGCAGCACCTGATGGTACAGGAGCTGGGGCCAGAAGGTCGGGAAGAAGGGCCGGCGCTGCTCTGCCCAGAGAGATGGGCAATTTGTGGTTCTAAACTTCTCTGAGGCATTTACAAAAGACACGAAGTCTCTCTGTGCTGCCCAGGCTAGCCCTAAACTCCCAGGGTTAACTGATCCTCGGCCTCCGGAAGAGCTGGGACAGCGAGGGTAAAGTCCCTTGAGATTTTCAATCCACACACCCCACAGCTGGTCTCCAGGATGCCACTGCACTCCTGCCACTCCCCAAACTGGGACTGTACCCAGGCAGCGGGCTTAGCACCCACTGAGGAGTAGGGGTTCACCCTTGCCAAACATACTCGGGTTGAGGATGGTGGGGAGGGGGCTGATCACTTCAGGACCGAATCTTACTCTGTTAAGTGTGGTTCTCCACCCAGCCTGTGCATCGGAACCATCAGTGGAGACTCCATTTGCAAAGCAGATTCCTGAGCCACCCAGACACCTTGAGCCAGAAGTGCCCGGATGGAGCCTAGAGCTCTATGCTTGTGAAGACGCGCAGGAAGCTTTGCTGAATTCCCCTGGCTCAGAGGCAGCAATGCAGCCAAACTGGGCACCTCATAAACAAAGAGCCTGAGTCCTAGGGAGGGAAAGCAATGGTGAACTGACACAGCAGTAACGGGCACAGCGGGAACAGGACCCAGCTCTCCCTCTCCCCAGGCAATATGGGTAGTACTGATAAAGATGGTGATGACAGAAGCTGTTTATTGATACTACTCTAAGCCCTTCATAGTGCATTAACTAATTGGGCTTTTACAACCACTCTGTAAGGTAGATACTCTAATTCTTATATTTTCTGGAAAAGAAATTAGGTCTCAGAAAGCATAATTCACTTGTCCATGGTCACAGGGCCAGAAAATGATAAACCAGGCACGTTGGTGCCAAAGCCTGTGCTCCTGCACGTCTGGCTTTCCTGTCTCAACTTCCTGTGATGCCCCCACACCCAGGGTTTGCTCCCTCCCTAGTCAGGGGTCGTCCTATAGACTCTGGGGTGTTTCAGGGGTACGGTCCCTAGGGGAAGTACCCAGCTCTGCTCCCCCACCAGAGCCCCAAGATTACAGCCACACTGGTGGAGGACCTGCCTTTGTACTTCATCTGGGCCGGGGTGGGGGGCCAGTTTCTTGTTCTGGGAAATCCAGGTGCTTCAAAGGAAG
Source organism: Petromus typicus (assembly GCA_004026965.1). Lineage (NCBI taxonomy): Eukaryota > Metazoa > Chordata > Mammalia > Rodentia > Petromuridae > Petromus > Petromus typicus. The sequence continues at coordinate 52,069 of PVIR01004773.1, read as the reverse complement.
CTAAACTCTCCCAGAGAAATAAAGACCTCGATGTCTGCTTTGGGTAAGAACAGGATAGCCGGCTTTTCCTAGACCATTTCCGCATCAGATTCTTATCAAGCAGCCCACAGTGATACCCTCTTAGGTCGTGTGGACCTCTTCTGGGTATGTGGGTTTCTACTGTCCTTAGTTTGGGGAAGATAACAAACTCTTTAGGCTCCTGCTTTAAAGGCAAATGTAGGGAAGAGGGACATGAAGGACCAGGGCAGGCCACGCCAGCTGACACTGCAGCCTCCCTGAATCAACAGAACAGCATGACTTGCTTTGCCCCTTAGTCTTATCTCCTCCAGATACCCCGTAGGTCTCCTGGGCCCGGTGCACATGGCACTCACGGGACAGCCCTGCTCCTTGGCAGGTGCCGACCCCCGAGGCAGAGGAGCCTGGGAGCTCAGTTTTGGAAGCAGACAAGCCTGCACGGGACCCGCTGTGCCTCTTCTTTACCAAGCAAGTGGCTCAGACAAATCACTTCTCTCAGAGTGTCAGATTCTTTATCTAATGCTGCCAATTCAAAAGGTAACCCCCCAGAATAAATGCCACTTCAGAGGAGGGGCCTGCCCTAGCTGGTGGACATCTTAGAGACAGCCATGCCCTTCCTGCCTGGTGTGAATGAAGACAAAGAACTGGTGCCGCCAGGGGGCTTGTTCACCAGCTTTCACAGCAGAAGTGAGAAGGAAGAGGTCCTCTCCGCGGAGGCTGAGTGGTGAGGCTTTCAGGACCTACCCGGTGAGAGAGACAAAGAGCAGAAGCAGTGACTTCTCCGCATCCCGGCAATGCTTTGCAGGCCCCTCTCCTCCATAAAAAAACTATCTTTTACAATTGCACGGGTATAAAGATGGATCTAATCCCAGCTGAATGCATTATCATATTTGCTTCTTATTCTGAGTTGAAAAGAAATTAAAATTAAAATGTTCCTGTGGGCCATAGGGGCTGTGTCTAATGGAGAAGTCTGTCCCGTGCAGGGCCATGAGGGGGGTGTGTGGCAAGTGGCAGGGGCCCAAAAGCCTCTTCCCTCTGATCATATACCCCCCTGGACAACCCTTGCCATCTGTGACACCAACACCACCTGGCATGGCCTTCTAAGTGTGGCCTGCACTACCCACCTACGTATAATAGAGATTTCATTGACATCTGTCAAAATCTACCACCTGAGCAACTCTGGCACCCAAGAACACGTCCCTCCGACACAGCTCCATTCAAATGCAGCCATCTTCACAGTTCCCTGCAGTGAAACGCACGAAGCCTGAAGGAAATTCCACAGGAGCCTTAGGAACTTGGGGCACACCCTCCTCAGATGCTGCCGTCTTTCTCGTACACCCTGTCTGGCGGCAGCAGGTAGGTGTCACCCGACTGGTCCCCCACGAGCCTCCTGTGCTTTGCTCATTTCACACCCAGCTCCGCAACAAGCACACAGTAGGGTCTCAGTACAAAGATGCTCAGTGATGAGCATGTGCGAAATAGCTCACACTTTCCAGGTGCCCATGCACTGCCCGTTACTTGGAGCAAAACAATGCCAGCCGCATTTCTGGACACTATCTGGGCAACTGTTTCAAGAACAGCAGCGGATCCACGTGGTCACACCCACCTGCCGGAGGCAAGAGGAAGGCAGAGGCCTGGTCGCCACGGCTCCCTTCCTCCCCTGTAACTGCCCACAAGGCCGTGAGGACGAGACAACAGCAATTATCCTGCATGGCCTATTCCCAGAATTCAAAGTTATTGGGGGAGAAAATGCAATTGTGTGTCATCCAGTCATTAAAACAAAACCAAAAAAAAAAAAAACAAGGGCAGTGAATTTCAAACTGTCTCTCAGACTCGATGAAAAGGAAAACAAACTTGAGTATTAGCACCGAATTGTGCTGACAACACACTTCCGGGTCTCTTTGTCCTCCTCGGGGCCTCTTTTCAGAATTTTTCAACAATTCCTATTGATTCCTTCATGGTTCTCATGCTGACTGGTTATGCTTGGGAGAGCAGCCTTCTGCAGAGCTGAGACTCTGACCTGCCTGCCACAGAGTCCCTAAGCTGCAGGAGGAGGACAGATCAGGCTCTCCATCCCGTGGCTCTGCCCCGGCTCCCTGCCACCAGCCCATCATGACTTGCGTAGCACCTCTGTCCTCCTCGCTGACCTGCCCGTGGCTGCCCCAGGCTGTCATCAGCCAGGGAGGAACACACTCAGATCAGCTCAGTTACCTATTTTAGGACCTAGAAGTAACCTGAGAGATCATGCGCCAGACCCCCACATAGCACGGTGGAGAACGAGCCCAAAGAGGGCGCCTTTCCTGGATGCTGAACACACTGGTGGCTGCGAAGTAATCAGAAGGCACAATTGCTAGTTCCTGGGACCTGGGTGGGAGGAACACAGGGGGGGTGCACTCGCAGGACCCCATTTATATGCTCACAGAGGGTTGCTTCCCATGGCCGCCCCTACTCCAACCACACTTTCAGGCCCAAAGGGGACCACACAGGACATCACTCCGGCCCAGAGAGGCCACAGTCTTGCTCAGTCTCCCCTCTTGGTCTCTGCACCTGTGTTTCTGTGCCGTGCTCCCCCTCGGCACATTTTTTCATCCATGCTTTGGTCTCGGGTAGAAGCCGCCTCTCCCAGGACACCATCCCTTCAAGGATGAGTTAAGAGGCCGTTGGTATGAGCTTGGGTCTCGGGCGCTCATGCTGCCGGAACTGAGACTATGGGCACACGCCATTTCCACAGTGGCCGGGGAGGTTTCCTGTGATCCCAGAAGCCATTCCGGGGAAAGGGTGTCGTCATCCCTTCTCTATACGGAGAGAAAGCCGAGGCTCAGAAAGCAAATGTGATCCTTGCCCGGTGAGAGAATGGTAGGAGAGGATTTACTTTCAGACTCTCGGGATAATACTCTTCCCATCCCTGGCCCAGTCACCAGGTTCTGTTCACGCCATCTTAGCGGTCATGTAAGTGTTAGGTAAGATGGCGCGGAGGGAGCGGTGAAGGAGGGCGGAGTTGACTAATCCTTCTGCTGTCAGAAGCACCTGGGGCAGTGCAGGGAAGTTCCTGAAAGCTGGGGCTGTGAGCACCGAGGGCTGGATGAGGAGGGAGATGGCCTGCAGCAAGAGGCTAAAGGTAAGCACAGAGTACACCAAGCACCCACAAGGCTAACGGACCAACTAGAACTCGCAGACATAGCTGGCGGGACGCCCAGTTGGTTTAGCTACTCTGGAAAACTGGCAGCTTCCCAGTAAAACCTAACCTACCAGAACAGTATGATTCTGCAACTCAAATGCTGGTTCTGTCTCCACATAAATGACTGCTACCTCCACCCAAAACATGAGCAGGAGAGCTTTTCACCCTCAGACACTTCCAGGGCCAGTGTGAACTGTTACATTCCTAGAGAACAGTGAGGAGTTTCGTCGAAAGGTTGTACGTGGCATTAAGCTATATGGCCCGGCAATTCTATTCCTAAATATACACCTAAGAGAAATGAAAACCTATGGCCACACAAAAATGTAGGCTGGGAGCAGCCTACATTTATGTATGTAGCCTACATTTATGTATGTTCATAGCAGCACTGTTCATAACCAAAAAATAGACAAAGTCCATACAATGGAATAATGTTTGACAATAAAGCGGAGCAAACCACTGATACATGCTACAGAGTGTATGAAACACAAAATATTACACTCAGTGAAAGAAGTCAGTCACAAAAGACCAGATATTGTATGTTATCTTTACATAAAGTGCTCAGAACTGACTATATGGAGATCGAAGTGGACTGTTAGGCCCAGGACTGTGGAGGAGGGAGACAGAATCAGGCAAAAATAGGGCAAAACTGCTAATGGGTACAGAGTTTCCTTTGATGATGATACAAAAGCTCTAATGTTAATTGTGATGGTTGTAAACCTCTGCAAATCACCAAAATATAAACAAAAAGTATTTATAGCACTTTGCTCCTAATAATCAGATACAGGAGACAAAAATGTCCGGCAACAGCAAAATAAGTAAATAAACCTGAAAAAGAATCAACTTCTGTCTGATAGAATAATGAGTGAAAAAGGTATGGTAAAACTGTAATTACTGTAAAAGAGTATGATATAATTTGTAAAATTTTTTTCCCAATGCTGGGGCTCAAACCCAGAGTCTTGCACATCCTAGGCAAGAGATCTGCCGTTAGGATACACTCCCGGCCAGGTATAAAAATTTAAAGGTAGAAAAATGAATCTTTGATGACACGAGTCAGAATAGCAGGAACCCTCAGGGGGCCTCTGACTAGGAGGAACCTTTAATGGTAATAGGAACGCCCTCCATTGGTCCTGTGTGGTGAGCCATATGTGTATCCATATAAAAAATTCATTGGGTTACATACTGAAGATCTGTGTATTTTATTGTTTGTATACTTACAGGTATACCTTCATTTAAAATAAACAATTAAAAAGAAAAATGAGGACACATTAGAAGACTCAGGTTCAAATCCCAGCTGCCAAGCCTTAGTACGTCCCTGGCCTCTGGGTACCTGCTTTCCTATCTCCAGGCACCAGACCAGATGGCTGCAAAGAATCCAACTGGCACAGCCAATCTGAGATTCTGCGAATCCACATACCTATTAGTCACAGAGTTTGCTGGGAAATTTGGCAAATGCTCACCGTCAGCGCAGTGAGAAGAGAAGGGGGCTGGTTGCTGTCGGCTTAGCCTTGTTTCCAAGGAAAGAAAGGTCTTGGGAAGTGGGCGGAACACACTGCCACCAGGAGGGAATGTCAATTTCAATATGAATCATCTCATACTTTGCCAGCGACTTGCTCTGGGAATAGATACCCTGACTCACTCCTCTCTTGACAGGAACAAGACTTGTTGCTAAAATTTCGGGTTCTAGCGGGAGCCATCAATAGCCAAAGCAGCCTCTCAGAAATTGGGGCTGGGGTAGAGGCAAGAATAAACAAGCAGGCAAGAAATCATGCTAGTGTCCAAGCAGGAGTCCCAGGGTCCCGGGCAGAAGGTCCTGAATGCAGACCCCTTTGTCCTGTGCAGAGACAGGGCCCAAAGGAGGTCGTCGCTCCTGTGGCTGCCGGCGCCAGCTCTGGGACATGAACCTGGGGCTCCTTGCCTGAGTCTCCTTTATAACAACCTACTACTATATTTTCTAGAGAAATAAATTCTGCTCTGAGCTTGTGGGAAGCCTTTTAAAGAAAAAGAAAGGGCCAAGATGCATCTTAATTAGAAATCCCTTGAAAAAAACATCTCTGAAGGAGGTGAGTACAGAGTACCAGGCCACCGGCGGTCAGTCAGAGGCGGGCGGACAACAGGAAACCGAGCGGGCCACGTTGGAGCGGAGTGCTTTGCTTTGATAATCACCTTGGGTGACCCGAGGGACATTCTAGTCATCAGAAGGTAGCCAAAGAGGGGAGGATATGTCACTCAGAGCCCCAGGGAAACTGCATGGGGCCACAGCTTCTGTCCGGCAACTGCAGGTCCTGCCTGTCCTTCTATACAGAGGTTAATATTTTCATCCAATTATCCTCCTTGTACCAAAAGCCAGTCCAGTGCATCTAATCCATTTCCTCTGCACTTTTACAGCATCTGGCCTCCGGATGGAGCAATCAGGCCTCCCCAGACATGTGACTGCCGGGAAGGCTAGCTGGCTGCCCCGAGGCCTGACCCATTCCATCCAAGGAACTGCAACATCACCACTGTGAAGCTGATGACAAGTTCTTCCTCACAGCAACCCAAGCCTGGATTAGGAACATGTGTCTGACCTGCCGGAATCAGCAAGCAACACGGTCTGATGCTGGCTTTTATGGGAACTATGGACTTTTTTTTCCAGAAGAAAAACTTCGGAAAAAGAAAATTCATAAAAGTAGATATGGTGTTTTTACCAGACACATTAAGATGCTCAATCACACAGCTGTGAGAAGAAACAGGCACAGGACGGGTGCATATACCCACAGGGAAGGAACCCCAGTGTGGCACAGACTCGCCGTGCGCCAACCCTCCCAGCTCAGGGCAGCCTGCGGGGTCCAGAGAAGTTCACGACTGACTCGATGTCACTCAGCTGGCAGTTCTGGGGGTGGAATCTGACTCAGGAAAACGGCTACCTACCAGAAACAAAGTGAGTGGGCATCGTGGGGATGCACGGGAAGCAGGCAGAGCAGGTGTCTTTACAAACTAGCTGGCAAAACCTGCTGCCGCACTGGTGGAGTGTCTTCCCCTACAAAAGGACCCAAGAAGACTGAAATGTGTGCGCGTGCATGTGTGTGCGTGCGCGTGCGTGGACATGTGTGTTTGTAGGAGTGTGAACAATTGGCAGAAGACTCTACCAAGTCACACACCCAAAAGCGATGTAAAAATGACATTGTGGGCCCTGAATTTCCTCCTCTTCAGCATCCTGTTCGCTCTGTTTACAAGGCAGAGATGGCTTTTCTCTCTGCCAAGGCCAAACATTCCCAGCCTGTGATCTGAAAATCACGCTGTGTTCATTTTGCCTCCTAACTCACCCAAGGCCATAAATCATCCCTTGGAATGGGGATGCGGCTGGCAGTTCTATCGGGGATCTGTGAGCAGAGACAGAATCCAATTTGGGGCTCTCACGGTCACCCTGAAGCCGGCTCAGAGCAGGGGGTGTTACTTCTGGCCACACAAGCATCTCTGTCCTCCACGGGGAAGACGCCCGGGAACCAGGCCTGCTGACCAAGCAGCCCTGTTACTTCTGCAGGGTCTGTCTGCTGAGTCCAAGTATACTCTGCAGCAGGAGGTCAAGGCGGTTGAAGGGGATGAGAGGGACATCGGGCACAGCCAAGAGCCAGGGACAGGGGACAGAGCACAATGGAAAAAGGGCGGCCAGAGGCAGCAGTAGGCAATTACTTCATCCTACAGTATCTACTGTGAGCCTACTAGGTGCCAGGAACTATTTCTTTTCTTGGACCATAATTAAGTCTCATTATTATTAATTATTATTATTATTATTATTTAACAAATACAAAAGTGGCAGCAGCTTACATTGAATGAAAGGGAAGAAGATGTTCTCACAGACTATGCTAACTCGGCAGGATGAGTATTTGTTAGGTCCCTTTAAGTTTGGCCAGCTGACACCCAGAGACAGGGGTCATTCCCTACTTACTCTGAAACACTCATGTTATCAGAGACCAATCTACTTCAAGGCCTTCAACCCTAACTTTCCTTTGCCTCTTCCCTGTTAAAAATTCCAGAAGGGGTGAGAGATGCACCCACGATTTCTACACTGGCATTCAGGGATGGGGACAGGGCAGGACAGACAGAGGTGGGCAGCCCTTGTATGGGATCCTGGGTGCAGAGGACTTGGGCATGACCTGGCCAAGATGGGAGCAGCAGTGCTGACCTCACGGCAGGGCACACACAGAGTGCCTCCTGTGTGTGAGGCAGGGTAGAAGTGTTTCACATGCGTCCACTTATTTCAGTCTCTCAATCCTGGGAAGGAGGTACTATTATTGTTCCACTTTGTGGAACAGGATGCAGGTCCAGGGAGGTTAGGAAATATACCCAGAGTGGACACAGCTGTAATCCCAAAGCTCTGGAAGCCTGAGGCACGAGGATCACAAGTTCAAGCCGGCCTGGGGAGCTTAGTAAAACTGTGTCTCAAAATTTAAAAAGTAAAAAAAAAAAAAAGCTGGAGGTGTAGCTCAGTCAAAAGGATCTGGGTTTGATCCACATTACAAGAAGGGTTGGGGGAGGATGGATGGAATGAGAGAAGGGTGGAAGAAAAGCAGGAGAGAGGAAGGAGGGAACCAGGGAGAGAGGAAGAAAGAAACTTGGCCAAGGACACAGCTCCTAAGCAGCAAAGCAGCCTGCAATTCCCGCTGTCTGGCTCAGTCGAGGCTTCTCTGCTGGCTGTTTACTATTCCTGCTTCCTAACAGCAGGTGTTAACATCTGCCCCTCTCCACAGGTGAGAGCGCTGGGCCTCCCCATACCGGGCCACTCACTTCATGGTGCGTGTGTGGCGCCACTATGTATTCCATAGGCTGTCTGCTGATTCAATTTCGGCCTCAATTTTCCATACATTTTTCAAGCCAAAAACGTACTCCTGGGACAAGAGCCCCCTAACCAAGCATCTGCTCCGCGCCTGGCTGAGGCCCTGCCCATTGGACACCGCCTCTTACTTACCTCAGCTGCCCGACCTGCCTGCTCTGCAGCCTGGGACCACCCAGACTCCTGGACACAAAGCCCATGCTCTTTATGCCACCCAGCTAGAAGCTCTCCTGCCCAGCCAACTCTCAGAGGAGAAAAAGGAGCATCTGCCGTGGCTGGACCCTAAGGCCGGAGCAGCCTAGGCCTCCTTTGTCGGTGACCACTGGGGCCTTGACAGTATTTTCTGACAGGGCCCGCTGAGCCGAATGTGAGTGAAAAGGAAGCCACAGAGTCGGGGAAATGATTAGGACACAATCATTTCATTCAGTCAGGCCCGAGAGACACCTCACCAAGAGGTCTTGTCCTCCAAGTAAGAACAGAGTCGAGGAAGGGCAAGTGAAAGTCAGGAGGGGGTTCAGTGTGGTAAAAGGCCACACAGGCGGCCAGGCTCCACTGCCTGACTGTGCTCCCTGCAGCTCTAATGAATCTTGGAGAAATGAGGCATCAGCGTGAACACCCCCTGCCCCACAGGCCCAAGGACGTGGCTGTGGCAGCCCTGTCCAGACAACAGCGCACTTGGGGAGAGAGCTCAAGTCTCTCTGTGTGTCCCACTCTGGGAGGGGCAGGAGGGCACTGCCTGCTCCCTGGCCACCCCCGGAGTATGCCGTGTCTGCAGGGCTTGGCCCACGGTGCAGTTGCTGAACACTGTCCCCATGCAGCTAGAAAGAAGGGGCGGTGTGCCGTGCTGCTTAACTGAGGCCACTCAACTATTTCCATCTGTGTCTAGACAGTCTAGCTTCAAAGGGCCTCGTGGGGCCCCCCCAGCTGGAACCTCCCCTAGGCTCCTAGCATGCAGCCTTCATCCACTGGGTGTGCTCACACAGGCCTCCACACCCCAAAACCTATTTGTGATAACAATTACACCTATCATCTATTAACAGTGTCTCTGTGTCGGGCACAACCCGGTCTGAGTGTGATGTTAGCATTAGCTTCACTTTATAGAAAAACAGCCTCGGAGAGAAACAACTTGCACAAGATCATACAACCAGGAAGCAGCACGGTCTACATCTGACCCAGGTCTGCCTGGCTCCAGAAATGAGGAACCTCAGGCCATGATTGCAATGATGGTTCAGGTCACTGTCCACTTGTCCTCCCTCAGAATATCTGAACAGACCCAGAGAGGCCCCAGGGAAGGGGTACATGTCTTGGCAGAGTTGACAGAGATTTCACTCTACCCTCTGGGGGCTCCTGTGTCACCAGCACTTGGTGAGTGAAAGGCTCCGCTTCTCCCGCCCGTTCCTGGGTCCTGTGTATCTTTTTCTCCAACAGGCCAGCTGGGTACATGTGGCTCAACTGCAAGCTGTCCACTCACTACGATGGGGTCATCAAGAAGGCCACTTGTGGGGGACAGACAATCCAGGGGACTCAGAGCCCATACTGAGTCCCTGGGGTGGCTGTCAGACTCATTTACTGCAACAGGAAATCATAAATACTGAATGCACATAGACTCGTCCCTCCGCACATTCACGTACACTCACTTGTATCCTTGTAATGGCCCCGGGATGGAGGATGAGGGAGCAAGAGCCCAAAAGCTAAGAGACCTGGACTTGGCTATCTAGCTGAAGACAAAGGGAGGATTTGCACCCGGGTCTTCTGACTTGGGGTCTAGGCTCTTTTCCCCATTCTGGGTGGTCCAGGCTCCTTCTGCCTGAGTGATTGGAAGGGCGGATGGAAGGCTGGGTTTTAATTCCCAAGCTCTAAGGAATTTTACAAAATAGGCCTCGATTTTGCTCGGTGCCTCCCAGAAGTACTTCCCATGATGGTCCGAGCCATAGCTGTACCCATGCTGAGCAGTTTTGGAAGCTGATCATTTCCCCTACTCCACAAGCTCCAATTCCATGAATATTTCAAACTGTTTAGAGAGACGGGGAGGGCAAGTCTTCTCATCACATTTCCCCTTATACTGATAGCACAGTCTCCAACAACTTCGACCAACTCCATACCAGCCCTCTCTCTTCCAGCCTGGTGAGGATCTGAGTCCAGGCATGGCAGTAGGTCCCCACCAGGATCACGCAGTCCATACTGAGCTCAAAGAAATGTCTTTCTTTCTCCATCTGACTTGGGAATTCCTCTCTAGGAATCTATTCCTAGACAAAACTTTATGCATAAAGCGATAACTCATGCGTTATTTTTAATAGCAAAATCTGGGAACAACCTTTGTCCAACATTAGCGGGAAGATTAAGTGAATTAGTGCACCATATCCATGCAATCACTAAGACCATTAAAAACACACTGATGAAAAAATTTCAATGATACTTACGATGTAACATTAAACAGAGGAGGGAGACATAAAATTATATATAAAGGGGTAAACACACAGGAAGAGACACTGGGCGGAAGTGAACCAAGATGTCAACAGCGGCTACATCTAAACGGCAAGCCCATAATTTTTTGCCTGCTTTATTTATTTATATTTTTTATTTTTTGATACTGTTCTTATACCCTTACGTTCCTAGGATAGTCAGAAAAATAAATCAACAAAGCCACCCAAATCCATCCCCCTCCAGGATTGGTGATCAGAGGAGAAGGTGAGTCCTCACCCTTCCCAAAACACAAATCCTCCTGGCAGAGCTGCACAAAAAGGGCTGCTCCTTGCATCCCTTGTAAATTTGCCCTCAGTGTTTTCCTGGAGATTTCCACCTCAGATGGGTTCTCCAGATCCGGACTCCAGGATCCTGTATCTCAGGGGTGAAGAACAGGGGTGAGGGGGGACAAGCTCCGCCCTCTGCCCCATACATGGACATTTCTCAGGTAAGCAGCCAGCCAGGAGCTGCCTGCAGAGAGGAAGCGGCTCCATTTAAAATGCGAGCGAGGCCCACAATATGCAGTTTCTGTGAGAGGAGGAGGGGGCAGACAGGAGACGGATCACAGGGCTCCAGGTTTGGGGAACGCAGTGGCCAGGAAGGAACAAAGCCAGCAGCTCGCCAGGTTGCGTGTAAAACATGATAAGCTGCCGAGACCATGGCATGTGAGAGACACGTGGGCTCTGGGGGCAGCCGGGCACCCAGCCCCAGAGCATCTGTGTTGGTTTTGCCATACAGATGCCTTCCATCATCTCCCGGTTACGCTCTGGAGGAACGAAGCTGTACTCAGTCCTCGGTGTCCTACAGAAAGTAGAGCCTCCTCCCTAGAGCCGAGCCTCTTCCCTCACCATCTCTGCTCACATTCCCAAGTCTCTCTGCTCTAAGTTCTGTAGGGCTGGAGAGATGCACGGGGTCTCCTGCAGGCCAGGAAGGCTCAGGGGCAGGAAATGCCTAGATGAACGGACAGAGAAACCCCCGAGCCTGGAGAAATAGGGCTGGACACGGAGGTAGAAATGCAGCCGAAAGTGAATCCCGCTCAGGCCAAGGGCAGGAGTCCCATCCACTCACCGAACATGCTGCCCTCGTAGCCATCCTTGGTGAGTGGGCGGAGCTCGTTCTTCCCCATTGCGTAGCGCCGGTAGTTCTTCCAGGCAAAGCGCATCATCTGCAGGAAGGAGCAGAGGCCGGAGGACCTGGGTGAGAGGATGCCCCTCGCACAGGGCATCAGGATTTAACCCACACTTTAAAAATGATCTCCTGAGCCAGGGATTTAGTTCAGGGATTTCTGACGCCTGTCTTGCAAGCACAAGGGCCCAGGCTGGATTCCCAGTAGCCACATACAACAATGCTGGGCGTGGTGACTCACGCACATCCCAGCAATCAGTACCACTACCACAGTGCCAGGCGCGGTGGCTCACGCCTATAATCCCATCACTTGGGAGGCAAAGACAGGAGGATTGCTGAGTTTGAGGCTAAGTTCAGGGCCAGCCATAACTATAAAGTGAGACCCTGTCTCCAAAAAAAAAAAGATCTCCTGAAGATGATTTGGGGGTGTGTACCTGTAGTCCCTGCACTTGTAAAGTTAAAGTAGAAAAATTGAAAGGTTACCCTGGACAGTATAGAGTATCCCTTAAAAAACCAAAACCAGGGCCAGGCATTTAGCTCAGTGGTTCCAGTGCCAGCCTTGCAAGTGCAAAATCCAGAGTTCGATGCCCAATAACCACATACCACAATGCCAGGTGTGGTGTCTCATGCCTGTAATCCCAGCAGTTAGGAGGCAGAGGCAAGAGGTTTGCTGTGAGTTTGAGGTTGGCCTAGGCTACATAGTGAGCTCAATGCCGGCCTGAACTACAAAGTGAGACCCTGTCTCAAAAACAAAACAAAACAAAAAAGCAAAATAACAAAAAAAGAGAATAATCCTTGAGCACAGAGGACTAGTAACTCCATTCTATATATAAAAAGTCCAAGACTCAAAGTAAGCTGCCCAAGATTCCCCAAGAAGTCAGCAAGAGGGCTGAGAACTTTCCCCACATCCGCTGGCTCTGAAGCCTTAGGTCTGTCCCCTAAAGTCACTGCATGAAGTGCTCTGAATGGTTATAACCACTCTGCCCATCTCTCTGCCACCTCCCATGGTCACGGGACTATACCTGCCTGGCCTCAGTTTCCCCCAGGGCACCCAGCACAGGGCTTGGCACATGTAGGCATCAGTGAGGATTCTGTCACCCGGGGTATGTGTGAGTTGTGACTTTGCACAAAGCTTCATGCCTGCACCTACCTGACCTTGGCTACACATAGCCCAGAAGACATGACAATTGTCCCCACGCCACGCTACTCCCTTGTATCTTGTGGTCCCCCCCGTTTGCCTGAACAAGGTGCTGCTGCAAGAGGATGGAACAGCAAGCTCTCGAGTGACAGTGGGGCAGAGGAGGCACCCAGCGTCACACGGGAGGCACCGCTCAAGGGCGAGGCAGCCAGATGCAGTTGAAGAACTCAGGCTTTGAGACTGGAGAGGCCCGAGTTCCAGTCCCACCTCGGCCGCTATCCCTGACTGGGCTCGGATGCCTCCCGAGTCCTGCCTGAGCAGAGCCTGCTCCGCCACAATGCTGACAGACCTCAGTGAAGGACAATAACGGAAATGCCTCTTCCAACAGCAAGCAATTGACAGGCCGGTGCTCTCCAGCGTGGCTCAGAGAGTCGGGGCTGGCTCTCTTCCCTTCTTGACCTTCCAAGGGCCTGTCTGGATTGCTTGCTGAGTCTCGTCTACAACCTGCCCCTCCCATGCTGTTAGTCTTCAGAGGTCAGCCTGCCGGAGGGTCACAGGGGGCTGTGAAAACAGCTTGGTAACCACACCCCTAGGTTTCTGACTCAGCAGGTCTGGGCAGGGACCCACAAAGCCACCTTACTGAGCTCCCACGTGACACTGCTGGTCCGTGAGCCACACCTGAGAGCACTGACCTGTTACACACAGTGAGTATCCCCTATCCCAACATATAGGACAGACAAGCTTCGGATTTCAGTTTTATTTCCAGATTTTAGAGTATTTGATTATATATAATGAGTTATCTTGGGGAGGCACCCAAGTCTAAACATGAGGTTCATTTGTTTTATGTATACCTCTACATATAGCCTGGAGATAACTGGACAAAATATTTTTAGCATGCCTGCATTTCATCTGTGACCCATCCCATGAGGCCAGGTGTGGAATTTTCTATTTGTGGCATCATGTGCCCAAAATGTTTAGGATTTTAAGGATCTTTAGATTTTGGGTTAGGGCTTCTCAGCTGGTATCCCTGGTTCTGTTTCTCCCCTTCCTGTCTCCTGGGCCATGTTCCTCTCCCCAGTGGCCCTCTTCCTAGGACAGCTCCTCCTGTACTTAGTATGGTCAACTCCTCCTGGTGACAGGCCTAGATGCTGTCTCTTCCGGGCACTGGACAGTAGCCACAGCCACACTCCTGAGCAGCGGGCAGACCTGAAGGGACAATGGTCCGAACTCTCCATGAAACAGCAGAGTAGTTTAGTATCACTTCCCTATTCTACCAGGGAAGAAATTGAGGCTCCAGGTTGGACAGTGTATCAGGGTGGCACAGGCTGCAATTCAGCTCTTTTCTCTCCCGGGCAGCAGATCCTAGCTCACACTCAGTTGACACAGGGCGTCCCATGCAACACACATGCAAATGTCATGGTAACGCGTGCCAGGAGCTTGGCACTGGCTTTGAGTTCTGGTTCTATTCCTCTGTTATTTTCTACTTATCTTGAATTGACAATAACGAGAAATAATAGCGGGGTACAAGTGCTTGAGGCAGCCTGGCCTCCCTCTCGGTGTCCCTTATCTGGGGGCAGGAGCAGGGTGGGAGGGGAGCTGCTAAAACATAAGTGACAGCAGATAAGAAGCAGAGGTCTGGGGTGAAGGGGATCCACTGTCCCCTGAAAAGGCCCCCACTTGGAGAGAAATGGGTGTTCAGGGATAATTATGGGAATCATAGGTATCCACACGGTCTCAAAGGAGCTGTCGCTACAGGGGTGTGGAGATGTCTGGAACACGGCCCATCTTCACACCCATCCACATCAAAGCAGGGGAGCAAAGGCGCAGATAATCCATGTGTCACCAAGGACTGGATTCCTGAGCTGCCTTCACCTGCAGACACTCATGTGCGTCCCCACGTGGGTCACAGGTGATTCAGCACAGTTGCAGGGTGAGCAAGGGACTGTCCCTGCCAGACAGTCCTCCCTCTTCCAAACACACCCTCAACAAGCACCTGGAAGCTCCTGTCCTGTGTCGGGCCACCACTGGGGCTCAGCCATGGTGAGTGTGCTCTCCCAGCCCTACCCTCTCCCTCCCTGCCAGACGCTCCTTTAGGTTCAGCTGAAGGACACATTTCCAAGGAGGCCTCCTTCCCAGACACCCCTAAGTCAGGCCCGAAGCCAGCCTCCTGGCCCCATACCCAGGGCACAGGGCCGTGCTGACCCACTGTCAGGCTGCCACACTGTCGCCATCAGGTCAGCACCCAGCCCGATGCACGGCTGCATGCGTGCCCTGCCACCTGGGCTCCAGCCCAACGAGAGAGCTCATCAAATATGTTCTGAATCAATATAAGAACAAACAAGAAGGTCCTAGACCTTAACACACGGCCGAGAGACTTGGTGTAAACCACATACAACATGCAGGGAAGACACGGACAGAGCCCAGGGGTACCAGGAAGGGGCGCATGTGTCTCAGGGAAGCTTTGTGGGTACCGAAGTGTTCTCATGGGCGGAAAGCACTGTGAGGGACACAAGAAGATAATGAGCCATGGAAAGGCTAGTATTTTCACCCTGGAACTGGTGACATGCTGCAGGTGACACCTGCACTTGGCATTATATATAGAAAGGCCCTGATTTAATGCGCAGGCAGTTAGTTCTAAGACCTCAGGGGTTACCCAGGCCCACTCCCTTGGAAGTTTCATGATAGAGGATTAAGTGGTCTCTTTTTCAATATCCAAAGTGACAGGGTTCTGACCACCTTCTCAGGTAGCCTGATCATTAGCGTTTCCCCAAGTTCTCCCTAATCAGTCCAAATCTGTTTGGGGCCAGAGGGGCGACAGTTCATCCTGTTTCCACAACACAGATCTGCAGCCATAGGTAGCAACTGCAGGCTGCCAGCTCCCACAGGTCCCTGGGGCCATCAGGGCAGTATCAACGTGACTGGCTTTGGATCCACCCAAGGACTGGACAGCACACTTCTGGGTGTGTCCGAGCAGGTCATGGAGGCAGGGCCTCTCTCACCTCTTTCCCTCTGGCTGCTCTCCCACTCTGCTTCCCAGCTGCCATGAACTAAGTAGCTTTGCTCCCCACACCCTCCCACCATGATGTTTCTGGTTTGGACTCAGCAGACCATGGACTGAATCCCCTTAAAATGTAAGCCAAGTTAAACCTCTCCTCCTGTAAGTCATGGGTACTGGGCATCATATCTAGCAATGGGGAAGCTACCAGTCTCCAGAATTTCCCGTGCTCCCCCATGGTACCCCTGAAACTGCAGGGCTGTACTACACACAGTAACATTCTTCCAGGTGCCCTGAGGCTTTGTAACCCATTTGTTGAAGTTGGCTCAACTTCTGGTCAGGTGCAGAAACCAATGTGCAAATGTGCCGGGTTATATCTGTACTCGATCTTGCAGGAGTAGACTTGCCATTTGTCCCTCATAGCGTCCATCTCAGGGGACTCTGCCTGTCACCTGTGCTCTCGAGATCTTGCTGGGACCAGATCTTTCCAGACACATGTGTGTCTGCCTGTTTCAGGTAACAGGCAAATTTAACAGAATGCCATCTGTTACTCACCATGTCTGGGACAGAAGTGGACGTGGCCAGGCTGCAGGGGGAGCCTGAGGCAGCAGTAGAGTCTCTTTCGGACCTAGTTCCCCTCCCTGACTGTCATCCATCCTCAAGTGAGAAATTTGCCCAATGATTAGCACAACCTCTGTTTCTCCATTTTCGTACGTGACGACATTGTGAAAGACAGGGATGAAATGTAAAAATACTCTGCCCTAGTACAGCTAGTACTGAAAAGACAAATTGCTTTTTTTAAAAAAGGAAAATAAGGGGTTAGACTGGCATGATTGTTGTTAGAGAACTCATTTTTGCTCCTACAGATTTTTTTTTTTTTTTGGTTCTAAAGGCTTGCAGATTGTAATTTAAAAATGTATTAGTCCAACTAGAATTATCCTCCTCACGAAGATGGACCATAAAAAGTATTGGCCAGGATATAGACAAATTGGAAGTCTTGTAAGTGGCTGGTGGGAATGAAAAATGGTTTGCAAAAAATAAAATAACAAGTCAGATGTGGAGTTGGCACACCACTCAGATGTGGAGTTGGCACACCAATTCTGATGCCAGGTATGTTCTTGCCCAGAAAAGAGCTGCGTCCTCAGAAGAGCTTGCCTGCTGGGCTGGGTCACTGCTGGCACCCAGAGGCAGGTTTTGTGAGCATTCCCACCATGGCTCCTTGGTAAGGGCACCTGGCTGGACCTACACTGTGAGGAAAGCATGTGGTGTGTGTAGCTCGTCTGCTTTCATTCAGGGAGCCCGGGATTACCCGGGATTGCAGTCCTCGCGAAGCAGAGGGTGGCCCCGGGACCAGCCCTCAATAAAAACCAAGTCTCGTAACAAGCTTTCCTGGAAGACAGCCCCTTCCACACTGTCATAATCGGATGGTGCAGGAGCTGAGTACTGTGCATGAACTCATTGCGGGAGGTCTTCAGGACGCAGACCAAACTCTCGCCCATGCACTCTTCCTTTTGCTGATTTCGCTGTATGTCCAGGTATGAGCAGAATTAGGTGCCAAGTACTGCAAATCCTCCCTGCTGAACCAATGAACATGAGGTTGATCTAGGGGCGCCTGGACATATAGTCAAGGTAGAAATGTGTCTATAGAAAAATTTGGACACAGACATTCACAGCAGCACTGTTTGTTATAGCTCAAAAGTGGAAATAGCCCCCGTGTTCAATGACTGATTAATTGGTCAACAAAATGTAGGATAGTCAAATGGTAGAATATTACTCTGCCAGAAAAAAGAAGCAAGGTACTGACAAAGCATGACATGGTTTAAAGCTGAAGGACTACTCTCTAAGTGAAAGAAGCCAGACACAAAAATGCCACTGAGTCTACGAGTCCGTTCATATCAAAGACCTAGAATAAGCAAATCCACACGGAGAGAAAGCAGAGGAGTTGTTACTGGGGCTGGGAGAGAGGGAAATGGACAGAGACTGCTGAGGGGGGCTGAGGTCTTTCGGGGGTGATAGAAATGTTCTAAAATTGATTGTGATTACGATTGCATAACTGTAAACATACCAAATTCACTGAATGGTGCACTTTTAAGAGTGAATTTTATGGTATGTGAATTATATCTCAATAAAGCTGTAATTGATATTTTAAAAAACTATTAGTGAGAACAAATCGATATCATATCCACCCCATGTGACACACAGAAAGATACAACATCACTTTGGGGATATTTTTGCTAAAACTGTCTAAAGTGAATTGGACCATGAGGAAACATCAGACGAGCTCGGGTTGAGGGACATTAATGGTTTTTACTCTTCAAAAATCAACAATGTCATGGAAGAGAAGGAAATACTGAGGACTCTCAGGCTGAAGGAGAGTATAGAGATATAAACAAAATATGTTATGTGATCTTTTCTTCGGTCCTGGGGCAGATATAACAAACTATTATTTTTTTTTTTTAGGTTTTTTTTTTTTTTTTTGAGACAGGGTCTCACTTTGTGGTTCAGGCTGGCCCTGAGCTCAGCCTCCAACTCACATCACAGCAATCCTCCTGCCTCTGCCTCCCGAGTGCTGGGATTACAGGCGTGAGCCACCACGCCCGGCACTGTGGTATGTGGTACTGATTGCTGCTGGGCGTGAGTCTCCATACCCAGTATTGTATGTGGATACTGGGGAATCGAACCCGGGCCCTTGCGCTTGCAAGACAGGCACCAGAACCGCTGAGCTAACTCCCCAGCCCCATAACAAACTATTATTACTGCTGCTGTTGATGTTGTTGTTATGGTTATTATTGCTGTAAAGGCTATTGTAAAGCTGACAAAATCTGAATGTATTCAGACAGTGGTACTATACCAGTGGTAACTTTCCGGCTGTCATGGCTTTACTATTAGGTAGAGAAGTGTCAACATTTCCTTAGAAATACATGACAAAGGGCCCAGAATTTAGCTCAGTGGTTCCATTTAGCTTCACAAACACAAGGGTCCAGGTCTGATCCCCTGTAACCACATACAACAATGCTGGGCGTGGTGGCTCATGCCTATAATTCCAGCACTCAGAAGGCAGAGGCAGGAGGACTGCTGAGTTTGAGGCTGAGTTCAGGACCAGCCTGAACTACAAAGTGAGAGCTTGCCTTAAAAAACTAAAAAAAAAAAAAAAAGAAATACACAACAAAGCTTTCAGGGAGAAGGAACACTGCTTCAGCAATGTCCTCCAAGTGGTTCAGAAAACAATCACTTCCGTGCATGCACATGGGTTCATCCTTATGATAAATGTGTGTATATGCACACGAACATGCACAGTGAGCCAGGGAGATGAACCGAGAGTGTGAAATGTTAACATCGGAGTCAGGTGAGAGAAAATGGGAGAGAAGGCTATACTTTCAGGGATCATTTCTATAGCTGGAGAGAAAACAGGAGATTTGGAATAGAGTTCTGTGACTCTTCTATAAGTCTGAATTTTTTTTTTAATTATAAAATTTTGCTGGAAGTTGATGGAATTTTCACCCATTTTTCTACATTACAGATTTCTATTTCCCTCCATTTCTTATAAATAATGACAGATGTAGGCGTTGCCAGCCTCCTTGCTGTTCCTCGTACCCTAATTTTGCAAAGGCCCAGCTGGCTCTTCACACCTGCTTCACCAAGAAGACAGAGCCCAGCAAACAATGAGCAATTGGCAACTGTGGTTTCTCTTTTTATAATTAAATTTCCATACTCAGAGGACACACCTATGCTTCATCTGTTCTTCTTGCTCCAAGAACATGAATAAATGTTCCCTGTTGGGGTTCAAAGCATCATCCGGAAGTCTCAGCTCACTCTGGGCTTTAGCACCCTCTCCCCAGCCCTCCCCTCCCCACTCTGGACTGCTCCTTTCTCTCCAGTTCAGTGGCTTTCCTTTGCTATGGTTTGGAGATGGTTTATCCCCTCAAGGTTTATGCACCAGAGGCTCAGTTCCCAGTGCAATGGTACTAAGTAGTGGGACCTCTAAGAGGTCTAAGAGCCTGGTGGGGGTGACTAGATCTCCAGAGTTGCTACCCTCAGAAGCGATCAACACGGGCCCGGTGGGAATGGTTCGGCCCCATGGTGATGGGTTAGATGCCACAGCAGGGGGCTGGGGGCCAAGAAGGGGGTTGTTATAAAGTGAATCCAGCATTGTCAGCTGGCTCTCTTGCTTCCTCTTTCCCTATGTCACTTCTTTCTTCTCTATATATATATCCACTTCCCTTTTTGTTTCTTACCAAGATGAGACACACAGAAGGACACGGCATCACTTTAGGGATATTTCTGCTGATACTGTCAATCCCAGCACCACGCTTTTGAATCTCTAGAACTATCAGTCAATACATCTCTTTTCTTTATAGGATTCCCACCCCAGGCATTTTGTTATAGTAACAGAAGATGAACTAAGACATCCTTGCAGATAATTTAAAAAGTAAAGTTGTGATCTATCTATTTCCATTCATTCACTTTTTAACGTATCAAAGGTATACATGTTCACCACAGGACAGCAAAAAAGTAAAACAATTATCCATTGTTTAATCCTAACCACCATTCCTATTTTGGTGTCTTTCTTTTCACTCTTTTTCTCTCCAGGTACCTTTATTTCTTCCTATGATTATGATATGTATACATAACAAAAGCTTTGTAAACATCATTTAATAGCTATACAATAGCTTGGTGAGTCAATTCATCATCATTTAACCTCCTTCCATTATAATTAGACATTTCAGTGATTTCTAGTTTGAGGCTACTGCAAAATAATGTCATAGTGAACATCTTGGTGCATGAAGTATGTCAAATAATTTCCTTAGACCAGAGCCTCTAAAAAATTACTGGAAACAAATTAGTGTTATATATATGGGGGCTTTTAAAGATTGCAGCCTAGTAGCTTAGTTTTCCCATCACTGTACAAAATTTAGCAAACAGGAAAGTATACAACAATTTTGCAATAACACAGTAACAGTTTACTTGAGGGGAAATAACTAATACACCAAACAGTAATTGCTTACATTTGTATAACTCTGTCGGTGCTCTGTCTCACTTGATTTGGGTATTTCTGTGGGCTTGACAGGATAGGTATTTTTCCATTTAGAAATAATTATCCAGGGCTAAAAATGTATGAGATGTAGAGTAGTAAACAGATATTAAAAATTGTGCTTTCAATGTTTAGTGATAGGCAAAAATGCTCATTATGTGATATTAAGTAGAAAAATGGGATATCAAATAATACAGAGTGCAATTCACTGGTCTACTCAGATGTTTAAAAAATAAAGAAGACTGGAAGGAAATATATCAACATGTTGACAGTGGTCATGTCTGATAGTGAAAAGTTCATGATTTCTTTTTCTCATTGACCTATATTTTCGGAATTTTCTAATGTCACATGATGAATATCTAGAAATGTCTGTGATGTGAAAAATAAAGGTTGTTAAAACGACAAGCACAAAGGAGAAATGGTAGGAGGCCATGCTGCGTCAGTCGGAAGCACAGGAACAGCTGGCCTTGGAGCAGATAGGCTGGAGCTGGGTTTTGATAAACACAAGGCAAGTCTTCACAGGTAGGGAGAAGCCCAGCCAGAAGGAGAAACGTCATAAATAAAAGTGCATGTCCAGAATTCTAGAGTAAAACAAAATTTTAGGGCCAGAGATAGAATCTGTTCCTAGAGCCACACTTTATAATGACTATATGAAGTCCAGAGAGTGGACGTGACTTGTCACAGCCAAGGCACCGAAATAAATGGCACTAGGATTATCACATCTCCAAGAAGGAGGGCCGGGACGGTGAGGCAGCTGGTGGGGCAGGGGCAGCCCAAGCCACAGCAAGAGATAATTAAGACAGACTCAAGTACACAATGGCAAGAATCACAAAGCACAAACACTAAACACTGAGAGAATTTGTACGTCTGAACCTAGTGGATTCTAGAAATATTCAAGCAATGTGTGCGCCCACACGTGTGCATGCATGTGTGTGTGTGTGGTGTGCATGTGATGTGTGGTGTGTGTGAGTGCATGTGCTGGAGACACAGAGTGGCTCCGGAGGGTCTTTGCAAGCCTTTCCCTTCCAGCAGTCTGCTATTTACAGATTCAGAGTACACCTAACAATAGACCACGAAGCCTTCCCTGCACCCAAGTCCTGCCAAGGCGGAACACAAAGCTCAGTGATAGAGAGACAGGCCAGAGTTGAGCTGAATCCTGCAGCACTTACCTCTCCAGTTCTCTCCCCAACAAAAGATGCTCTCGTCCACCTGAACAAATTACAGTGACAGGAGACCTTCAAATGAAAAATATTGACCAGGTGGAGGCAGACGTTATTATTGCATTTATGGTTCTCGTGCTCCCAGTGCCGAAGCTCAAGACTCTTCTGCAGAAAAGCCCCTGGAGTCTGCTGTGATACAGGGCACAGACACCCACCCACCCGAGGAGCCCAAAACAATGCAGCCAAGAGAAAAAGGGTGCGTCTGAGGAGGGCAAGGGAGGAAATAGGGGTGCTGCTATCTGCACTGGGAAGTTTTGGGTGGGGGCAACTGGGGAGGAGGGGGGCAAACCCTGAAATGGTGAGACATCTCCTTTCTTTTAAAAACAAAACACACGCGCACACAGGGCCAGGTCTGGCAGTGACCCAGAACTGCAGGTGCCACATCTCAAAGCTGCCAAGGAGGAAAATAGATTTTCCCAGTCATTAAAGGCAAGTGCTCACACCATGACGCGCAGCCTTATTGGCATCTCCCCGCAGTGACACCTGGCCCATTTGCGGGGCCAGGCAGAGAAGGATTTGGTCTCTAATGATCCCACGATCTAATGACTACACAGATAGAGAGATTAGAACAGTGCGTTGTTTGTTGGGGGGTTTTCCACCCATTTGCAGCCTGCGGTAACAGCTAACAGCTTGGTACCTGAACCATCCATGCTAGACTTCTGGATCTATGCCGGCTTCAGGTGCAACACATCCTGACCTGACAGGTGACTGAGCTGAGGTCGGTGAATACACAGGACCTCTGGTCCATGAGTCAGAGGCAGGACACAGGTGAGGTTTGGTTGCACTGTGCAGGGAGCGGAAAGGGGAGGTGCTGCCCCCGACCCTCTCGCCTTCAGGGTCACTTCAGCTACTGAAGGGCAAATGCAGGAAATGAAAATCTGATAGGACCGATCTCAGCTCCAGACTGCTCTCCCACATCCTGTCTGCGGGGATTCGGACTCGAGCACTCAGAAATTCAGGCCATCTGGAGCTGTCCTAGCGTGCCTTGGCTGAGAAGGACAGATTCTGAAGGCTCCCAGTGTGGTCTGGGGGCCAGCAGCTGGGCCCAGCCAGGCAGCACGCTCGAAATGCCATGTCAGGGGGCCACTGAGACTCAGACCTGCTGAGTCAGAAAGAGAGTTTTGACAAGATCCCCTGGCAATTCAAACGCACATGAAATTTGACAGGCTCTGCTATGTGGCCTTGCACAAGAGATTTAACTTCTCTGAGTCTTGGTTTCCTCATCTGAAAAAGGACCCTAATAACCCTGAGGATAAGATAACCCGGGTGAAGTGTTTAGCACGGTAGCTGGTACATACAACGTGCTCAATAAAAACCTGCATTGGATGATTGCTATGCTGTTCATCTGCCCAAGCATCCTTCCAGTTGGTACACCACCTCCGTGAGCAGCAGCCTAACCCCCACCCAGGGCCTCCTGCAGCAGCTTTCCAAATGGGGCCTGGGGTGTCCAGGTCTTCTCTCTGAGCTCCTGTGCTGCTCTCCACTTGGCAGCCAGGGTGATGGGGAATGTAAATTTACTCATATTTCCACTCCACCACAATACATTTCCGTTAGGTAGGAAGATCAAACTCTACCCAGGCCCACGAAGTCCTGCAGAGACCCGCTCCCACCCGCCTCCCGTCATCGCCTCCACATCTCTGTCCCAGCCACACTAGGTTTCTTTCTGAATTTTCCATGGACCTCGCACCGCTTTCCTCTTGTCCCCAAAGTCCGCCTACCGGTTGGCTCTCAGCTTAGCCACCACTTCTGAGAGAAGCCTTGCCTGCGTAGAATCCCCTACTGGGGCTATTTGTAAAAGCTGAACTTTTACACTGTGCGAGTGAGTCATCTGTTAGTACCCATGTCCCCCACCAGAATGTAGTCTCCTCGAGGCTGTCATTGTCCTTGCCCTCCACCCAAGAGAGAGGCTGGCACATGGACACACTCCATGAATATGCTGATTAAATATCTAGGGGTGGAGACAACGAAAGAGGAGCCCTGGGGCTGCTCATGTCATGAGGATGATGGAGAAAGGGATGCTGGGACAGAACACCTCACTGCCCAGTGGCTTTAGTTTGCTCAACAAGGATTCGCCAGAGGCCCAGTGGAGCAACAGTTCCACCCACGACCCTCACTAGTGAGAGGCCTCAGGTCTTGCCACAGGGTCTGCTGACAGACAAAGGCAATCGGAAGAGAAGGTCAGGGACCCAGAAGCAAATCAGAGCTCTGTCACTGCATGTGGATGGCTCCCGATGCAAAACGAAGGGTCTCGCATTACCCCTTCATCACGAGACTGCATGTTGTGGAGGGGACATAGATGGCTGACATTGGGAAGACCTTAGTTCACCGACACAGGAAATCAAATGAGAAGAAATGCAGTACAAAACTTGGCCCTGTACAGCCAGACTGACCACTCCCACCATGCTCTGCTTTCCTCATTGGAACTTTCTGTTCATGTGTGAGTTAGGTGGGGCGGTGCTATCACCTCCACTTTACAAGAAAAGAGCCCAACTACCATTGCAAGACATCATGGAACCAACCACGTGCCGAACACCATTTTGCATTTTCTCCAAGATTTTCATGCCTGTGGGAGGCGTTCTGGGGAGGAGGTGAGGCTGGGCAGTCGGGAGCCTGGCTGTGGATCCTGGCTCTCCCAGCTGTGTGTCCTTGGACAAGATAAACCTCCGTGTACCTCTATTTTTCTCATGTTTAAAAACAATGGCAGTGTTATACTGCACTTAGCCAGGTTTTCTGAGAGTCATCAGTGCTGTACATATAGTAACTCATTTCATCTTCACACTAATTTTTTCTGAGGAGTATGTCATTACTCTTACTCCCAGATGACGCACCCGGGGTATCTACCAAATGTCACAGCAGTGCTTGTGGCCACAATTCTACACCGGCGCTCACAGAATGGAGGAGTTAGAACACCCCTCCCGTGTTCCCAGCTGAGACCCTCAGCCCCGTGACAAGCGCTCAACAAACTCCTGGTGGGCGATCGCAGAGGCTGCTGGAGGCTGGGGCCTTGGAGTCTCCTCTCCGCTCCCCACATCCACACACAAGCCGATGTACAAGTGACATCTCTGACCCGCTCCTCTCCCGCCCACTGTCCACCAGCGGCTCTCACCTGACCCTCACAAGCCCCTTGGCCTCATGCCTGAAATGCTCTCCCCACATCATTCTGTCCTAATGCCTCCATCACTGAGAACTTTCAGTGACCCCAAGCAGCCCCTCCCAACTGTGATAGGCAGGACAGCCACCCCCTAAAGGTGCGTATATCCTAAATTTTTACCTTAGGGTAAAAATGAATTATGGTTGCTAGTCAGCTGACCTGAGACTGGGAGATTAGCCTGAGAACACACGAGAGCCCAGTATAAGCATGAGGGTCCTGGGCAGGAGACTTGGAGTTCCTAAGGATGAGATATGAAAAAGATTCCTCTGTCATTGCTGATTCTGAAGACCAAAACGAGCCATAAGCCAAGAAATGTATGTGGAGAGCTTCTAGAAGGAACTGCCCTAGAACGGCTCATTTTAGGTGTCAGCCAGACAGGGCGAGGGCATCCTTGGATGGATGATAAAGCATCATTTCTGCCTGGAGGGGAAAGGTTGGAATCAGTTTCCTTGCACTTGACAAGGAAAGTCCACCCTCACCCGGTGCAGGCAGGGACCGTCCGGTGGCTGAGGTCTGGACAGACAAACCAGCAGAAGAAGGACGAATCTGCTTTTTCATTCTGGACCTGTGATACCTTTCTGTTGCTGCTCCTGGACATCAGGATCCCAGGTTCTTGGGCCTTTGGATTCTAGACCTTCCACTAGTTGCCCCCCAGGTTCTGAAACCTTGGGCCTGGACTGTGCATCATATCATTGGCTCCATTTCTGAGGCCTTTGGGCTTGGACTGAGCCATAGAACCAGCTTCCCCAGTTTTCTAGGCTATACGTGGCCTGCTGTGGGATTTGTCAGTCTCCACAATTATGTGAGTTAATTCCCCTAACAAATACCACCTCACCTACTATCTATCCATCCATTTACCTTTTCTTCCTTGAGAAAGGGGCTCCCTACATTGCCCATGGTGACCTCAAACTTGTGATCCTCTTGTCTCAGCTTCTACATGTGCAACCCCTGAGCCCACCCATTTATCTATCTTTATTCTGCTGGTTCTATTTTTCTGGCTAATGCAATCCCCAGGAGCCTCCAGGGAGGAATGCAGCCTGGCTAACACCTTGATTTTTTAGCCCACTGAGAGTCATTTCAGACTTCGGGCTTCCAGAGCTGTAAGAGAATAAATTTGTATTTTAAGTCACTGAGTTTCTGTGATTTGTTACTGCAGCAAAAGGAAACTAATACACCACCTGGGGGCATTTGCTAATAACCCCCCAAATAAATCTCTTTCACATTTTCCACTTCATCGCAGCACTTTCCTGACCAAGAATTCTGATGTTCCAGAGCACAGGTACCGGTCCCTTGCTGTCCATCAACGGCAGTACTGGATAATCATTTCTTCTATGTCTGTCTCCCCTGTCCTTGAAGGCTGTGGTCTATTCACATAGGCATTACTAGCTCCTAGCAGGAAGCCTGACCAAACAGAAAGAGTCCACACAGCACAGTTCTAACGATACCTCCTGCATGGCAGGAGCACCTGTTATCTAGCAGGAGCACCCCAAGCACTAAGTGTTAGGCCTAGGCCCTTCACAAGCATTTAATTTTATGCCAACATTGCAAGATGGATTTATCATTATTGTCACTATTTTGTAAGATGGAACAACTGAGTCCTGGAGCATTAAATACTTGTCCAAAGATGCAGAACAAACAGTGGTGGAGCTGGGCAGTGGTATAAGACGACAGCTTGAGAGCTCACACTCGACCATGACAGCAACCGGCTTCCCTCCCAGCCACCCTTGGAAGTAAGATCAGAGTCTCCCTTGCACGGCATTCAGAGCTGTGCAGCTAGCCGGCAGCAGGGCCAGTGTGAAGCCAGAGTCTGGCGGATTCAAAAGGCTGCAGCCCTTCCATCTCACCAGGCTGCTCTGCTGTCTAATGAATGAACCAACAAAACATCAACTTAGCACCTCTGGGCAGCTCGCAGAGCACAGAGGATCAAAACGAGGGCTGGCTGCCGCCTGGTCCAGGGCTGAGTGGCCCATCCTCAAGTCTGCTTCTCTTTGAAGATGAAAAACGTCCACATTCCTGCTCCCCGAAGGTGCAGTCGCTGGAAGGGGCAGGCAGCCCGCCGGAACGCAGTGCTGCAGCCCCTGGGAGCATGAAAGAGGCTGAATCAGGTCTTCTGCCCCAACTGTAAGAAGGGAGGGATGGAGGGAGGGACGGAGGGAAGAAAGGCTAAGTGAGAACAAGGAAAACATCAAAGCGAGTGATGAAGAGATCCTGGCTGGAGTGTGAGAGCAGTCCTCTCTGTGAGCCAGCCGCGGCCTCTAGCTTGGGATCTGTGAGTTCAGCTTTGGTGACGCTGTATAAAGACTGCTGAGCAGCATCTGTGTCAGCAGCGGACACTTATGACCTGTTTCAGGGCCTCTGGGGTTTACTGGGAGGCCCGGCAGAGGATGGGAACGAAGGCTTGCCAGCTGTCAATGCTGACACCTCTTGAAAAGCTAGTTGTCGAGACAGAACCCTCAGGGACCTCCTGTAGAAGCATCTGGAACTGTCTATATTTTCTGGTGGTTGTGGATCAGCAGGACTGCGTACAGACTGCATCCGTGGACTCAAGCGGAGGCCGAAGAACTCTGGGCATCCTGGCCAAATGAACCATTCTGTTACTTGTCCAATAAAATATTTCAATGAAGGGCCGGGGAGTTAGCTCAGTGGTTCCGGCGCCTGTCTTGCAAGCGCAAGGGCCCGGGTTCGATTCCCCGGTAACCACATAACAGTACTGGGCGTGGAGACTCACCCCAGCAGCAACCAGTACCACATACCACAGTGCCGGGCGTGGTGGCTCACGCCTGTAATCCTAGCACTCGGGAGGCAGAGGCAGGAGGATTGTGATGTGAGTTGGAGGCTGAGCTCAGGGCCAGCCTGAACCACAAAGCGAGACCCTGTCTCAAAAAACCTAAAAAAAAAAAAAAAAAAAAAAAAAAAAATTTCAATGAAAAATGGAGAACGAGCCAGTATTCATTGAACACCTCCATGTATCAGCCCCTGTGCCACATGTGAGCATATAACTCAACTCCCTCACTCCTTTGTGGCTCCTCTACGAAGCAGGTATTGAGCCCATTTTATGGACAAGGGAACTGAGGCTCAGAGCAGTTCACCAAGGCATACAGCCATTAAGTGGGGAAGGGGTGGAGGCTAATCCAATCCCGCTCGGTCTGATTGCAATCTCTGCCTCTTCCTGTCCATTTTTCAACCCTCCCCCAACCTGGCATCCACCCAGAAAATAGAGCATATTAAGTCCACTGTGCTCTGGTACCAACGGCAGGAGACCAGACAGAGAGGCCCCTGCCGTCATGTCTCGTCTTCAGTGCGGCAGACAGATGGTAAAGAGCAGAGAAATTCTGAATGGAAATCAGCAGCATGAAGAAAAATCAAGTGAAATAGGGGTAGAGGGAGACTAAGCAGGTGGGGGCAGCTGAGGAAGGCCTTCAGGGTGAGAGCTGAGACCTTCCCGGACATCTCAAAAAATGTACACCCCGCTACTTCTCATTTATAGCCTGAGATTTTGCTTTCCTAGGCCCCCATTGGCACAGATCCTGCAGTATATATGTTCTATTTTTTGGCTAGTGAGGCTTGCAGAACTCCCCGAGAAGCTTAACTGTTCACACGAGGAGAGAGATTCTCAGGTGGGAAAGGGCCCAGCTCTGCCTTACAAATGCCATTTAAAATGACTCAGGGCCTGGAGTCATTCATCCTATGAAGCCTCAGAGCTGCCACCCCATAAGCACTCCTTGAGTTTGCATTAATCAGACAGCTCAGTGTAGGTTTTCTTTTCATTTTTCTAGGTCTGCAGTGATGGATGGTGTGTGGCGACGCTTCTAGGTTTCTAACAGGGGGCCGGCGGTGTTTTCTCACTCCTCCAAGACTGAATTTCATGGACCACTTCGGAGATTTTCCCCGACAGGGCTGAGCAGCAGGGCTGTGTTCTTGAAAAGATCACTGCAGCCGTATTATGAAAGAGAACCTAATCACACAGGAGAGTAAAACATCAAGCATTTAATTTCAAAACCCTGAAACAGGATACCAAAGAACAATTAACTGTGAAACCAAAAGCCCGCACTGTGATGAACTAATGGGACAGAGTAGAAGAGAAAACTCAGATCTCCAGATTTAAAAAAATTTGCTCCACTGATCAGAATCAAAGCCTGCACAGCCTTCCACACGCTCGCTTTTAGGTGGCTTGTTCGCTTCCCGCCGCCCACAAACTTGCACATCTCTCTCTGCCGGCTTGTCCAGCCTGCCGCCGTGGCTTCCGCTAGGACCTGGGTTTTCTTTCCTGCATTGCCTCCAGATCTGGGCTTCTCGCTGAGGCCTGCGAACCTGCTGCAGGGGATGGCAGCTCCTGCTGCGTGGGCAAAACAGACCCTTCCAGAGAAGGGAGACAAATGAACAGAAGGACAGGCCGCGGCAGGTGATTCGACAGAAGCTTTCCCAAATTCCTTCTGCTTCCTTTTCAAGTCCAACTGTGGGTGATGGAGGCTCACTGGGGCTCTTTCATAAATCTCCGAGCCAGGCAGTTTCTGACACTTCCTGTGTGAGAAGGCCTTCGTGAGATTTCTGTTGCTGACAGCCATATATCCTGGCTGAAGGAGGAAGCCTCGTGTTTTCTCAGTTCTGAGCACAGCGACTGAGCAGCACCACCCACTGCGCAGCGCGCCATCCTCAAGCCGGCACTGGCATGTGGGGAGGGGCCTTCCCCGCAGCCACGCCCTTCCTCAGGTGGGAGAGCTGCTCTCGGCACCTGCCTGTCCTAGGCCAGAAGGAAGGGTGTCCTCTCATTTTCACAATGGACACGGTGTTCCACTGTGACCCAGAGAAAGACGGGAGTAACTGCTCACTCTCAGATTTCGCTGGAGGCCTAGCTGAGTCTGCTTAGTATGAATAAAAAACATGAGCTTCATTGGCTGGCATTCAACGGCCTCCCTCCTAGACAGGAAGTCACAAAGCGAGGACAGGGGTCAGGATGGAAATGATGCACAAAGATGAAGAATTTACATGCAAAAATGTTTCCTGAGTGATTAGCTAGGGCTATTTAAACCATTAAAAATTTAATCCCTCTTGAGGTCAGGAAAAGAACCAGAGGAAAATCAGAGGCCCATTTCTTCTCTTCCTAAGAACCCAGCAAAATTTTAAAATGCAAAGCATCTCTAAACAGCTATTTGATTAGGATGTTTTTTTTTTTTTTTTTTTTCCAACGAGGCTACAATAATTAGCAAATGCCTGGGAGATGAGATTTAAATATGCCAATCAGTCCATCTCAAGAGTTTAGCTGAACAATGCAGAATGTAATTATCTTTAAGTGATAACCACTTTTGTGGGGCTGCAGCCATAACTGGAGATCTGAAGCCCCACAGATGACCTCTCCCCATAGAAAGAACAGCTGCTTTTCTACTTTAAAAAAAAAAAAAAAAAAACAGCAATGCCAAGTATTATCTGAAAATTCCACCATGGTGACCTTTAAGGAGAATGATTTTGAGTACTTCTAGTGATAACTCTGCCGCCATTTCTTCCATTAATGGAGCATTTTCTAAATCAGCAGGATGAAGGAGATAACCTGACTTCACGAAGGTACAAACAGACCCTACTTGCAATATCTAACGAATGCCCTAATTTTCTCCATCAGTGATCACTTCTGAGGTTGGGAATCATCAAAAGCCTGAAGATTCACAACTTCCCCATCTAGCGGAATCCGCAGGGATGTGTGGAATGGGCCTCTCAGTGGAGATTGGTCTGTAATGGGACAGAACATTATCTGAAGGGAGAGAAGAGACCAGTTAACCATTCCGAAGCATTTTTTGCCCCTTGACTGGGCAATATTGCCTCGTGAAGAACTACCCTGTTAAAATTTAGTCTTTTGGAAGATGTAGGCTGTTAGCATACGGGGTCCATTTTTCACCCCACCATAGGGGCTTTCCTAATTCTTGAAATAATTTTTTTTTAAATATAATTGCAATGGCAAAAACGGCTAAGCAGGAGGAAGGTTTCACATCTTTAGTCCATAACGACAAAAACATGTGTGTGCTGGACACAAAGGGACGTTACCAGGCAACATTACAGAAATGAATAACATTGATAATCCATTCTGTAGTAATGGCTTTTATAATTAAAGATTACTGCAAATACAATAGATCTCAACACAAATGGGAATAATGGAGAAACAGAGCCATCTCCTTGCCTTTGTCTGCAGTTCTTCTACTGTCTATGTGTGGGCTGTGCACCTCCAGGGGTGCAGAGGGCTGTAATTAACCCCCTGCTAAGGCCAGTGGCCATAACTCTAATCAGGCTGGTGCTTCCTTGACTAAGTTCTCACAAGTGATAATGAAAGCCACCAGTCTTGCCTCTGAGGTCTGTACATAACTGAGCAATCCCTATGTTCAATGGCACGTCTAACAGTGACAGATTCTCCAAGTAGCACTGGCTGGTGTCTGGGCAGCCAGCACATCTAATCAGGAGATAAGTATCTCTTTATGTGAAGGCCTTGAGTCACAGCCCCCACCTCAGGAGACTTCGTCTTTTCTTTTAAGCGAACAATGTTTTGTAATTTCAGCTCCCTCTATTAGGTGCTTCCATTGTCTGCTAATCAGGTTTACAGAAACCTATTCTCTAGTCTATAGCCAGGGCCAAGAAATCTCCTGTCATTTCTGTATGTCCAAGAGCATTTCAGATGCACCATGCACTGAACTTGAACTTAGACCACCACTGGCTGCAGAGTTGTAAAAATGCCAGCAAGGGCTTTAATTCATAATTAGATCTTGGCTAGACAAATTACCTGCCAACCGTACTGCTGCCTACCACTGTCGCACAGGAGAATAATGTTCAGTATGGAACATAGAACAACACAGAAAAAGAGAGCTCTCCTGGGAGGAAATGTTTTGCAAAATCTATTTCCTTGACAACTGTTTTCCAAGCAAATTCTAGTACTGTAGGTTTTTCCCCCTGGTTTTGAACAATTCTAGTATCAAAAATAATCAACCTTGTTAAATGCTCTAATGTGAAAAACAGGGATTAAAATAGAAGCAAAAAAAAAAAAAAAAAGAGAGAGAGAGAGAGAAAAGTTAAGCTTCCAGTGCTGAAAAATTTAAAAGCCAGGAGTTTGCTACCTTTTTTCATGAGGAAGAGTGAGCACAAAATATGTCCGATCACAAGGTGCTACTAGCGCTGTCACTCAACACAGATCACCATAGAGAAGGTATGGCACAGGCAGGCTACTACAATGGGCCCCTCTACCTCGAACTGGAGGACTAATCTAATGTCTGGGAGAAGTATAGCCCCTGTTCACTCCTTTCTGGGGATTAAAACAGCTCTAAAACAACCCAGGAAATCACAGGAGCAAGCTATGTCTCTTTAAAATCACAAACCCCTGATTTCCTAAGACAGGCAATTTCAAATATCATCCCATTAACAGACAATGTGTCAGCCACTGTGTCCTAAATTTTTGTTTGGGAAATCATCTTATGGACTTGGTGGATTTTCTAAACGGTTAACTATACTCCTTTGTCCCTTTGGACAATAACTCTACCCCTAGAGCCAAGACAGACCAGTGCTAAAGAGTGTTCCTGTTCTCTGCCCAGCTGACCCTACTCCCCATGACTTCAAAGGAACTATTAGCTCGGTTCCATGTAGGTCACAGCAAATCAGGACAATTTCACAAACCCATCTTCCCAGGCATCTGTCTCCTCATCCACTCTGTATTACATATCAAGTGCTGCCTGAGTACCAAGAAAACTGCTAGATATGAGGGTTCCAGAGGAATAGGATCCATGCCTGGTGTGGGCATTATATTTTTGAAAGTAAGATTCTTGGTTACAGATGGGTTTCAGGAACCCGTGAACCCCTTGAAACAATGTAAACCTGAGCGTGTGCTTATTTGTGCGCATGTGCGCGCGCATGCGTGCCACGAGTATTGTGCTGGAGAGGAGGCCTTAGAGTTTGCATCAGATTAGCACAGGACCCAAGAAAATGTTCTGAGGCACATAAAAGCCAAGCTGGGATGTTCACTGCTGTGTCCTCTCACTGAGACCCGTCTGCAGAGGAGGACACAGAAAGCTGGTGACGGAAGCTGCGTTTGTAAGGTATGGGCTCCAGCCTCCTCCTCCAGGGTGCTCAGGTTGACCAGCCACAGCTTCCTCCTTTGCACACTATTTCCCAGGTTTCTCCTGAGTCCCTCCACGTGCCAGGCCTTGTGCTTGTGCCCAAGACAGACGTGGCTCCTTCCCTCTTAGGAGAGGCTGACATCAATCAAGCAGACACACAGATGTCTAATTACGAACTGAGATCAGTCAGAAGTAGGAGATGAGAGAAAAGGAGAGCAGCTGCTGGTGTGGGCCTGACGATGCTGGAGAGACAGGCGGGCAGGCTTTCCAGCACTCTGACCACAGCGGCTCGCTGGCCAGCAGTCCGGATTATGAACTGCCCCACAAGTCTGCGAATTTCTCAGGGGAAGAGACTGCAGATCATTCGGCTTTATAGTCTTGGAGCTTATAGCACCTGGCACTGGGGAAGCGCTTATATTTGCTGAACAAACAGAGAAGTGAGAGGGCTGGCTATCCGGTGATATTTCTTGTATTAAATTTTTTAATTCCTTTTCGGGTGGAAAGGTCTCGCAGATCTCTTTGCACCACCAGCCTGCACACACAGGCCCACAGGGAACCGCTTGCAAAGCATTAAGTGGACAGGAGGCATCACACTGCCCCAAACTCAAACAGAACTTGGGTCCTGCTTCCCTCGTACTGGTCTCCACGAGCCACCTCAGCGTGCACCTCCCCAGCTGGGCGTCAGTTCCCGGCCGCTCACCCACCACTGCTCAGACTGGGCCCCAGGCTGGGCCCATCAGGGTTCGCCTGGAAGATATGACCCCAGTAGCGGTAACAGCTGACTCATGGTTTGGGATCAAGACACAAAGGAGTCATTTGTGCATCCAAGAAGAAAGGGAGGACTCTGTAAACGCATACTCTGGAATGAACGTATTTATTTTGTTCATTGACTTCTCCTGCCACTGGAACAGAATCTGTATTTGTGTTTGCTTTGTCCATTGCTGTATCCCTGGTTCCTGGTACACAGCACACACTTGATACTGATTTGTTAAATAAATGGCAGTGAATGATAGGAGAGTTGGGCATGGCGATCTAAGGAAACAGCCAGAAGCACAGGCAGAGAGGTGATGAAGTACACCGCTGGGCTATGTCACGGCGAGCTGTTCAAGCTGTTTATCAACTGGCTCTCTGGAGTAGCTCCTATCTGATCTCTGGTGATACTGCCACCCACCTTAGTGAGTAAGATAAAAATGAAATAACTAAAACAGATCAGAATTTCATTTGTCTGTCAATGACAGTTTTTGAATACTAGAAGAATGTTGTTTTTTCCCTTTTTGTGTGTGTTCCATATGCAGTGATGCACTTTGTGTGTGTGTGTGTGTGTGTGTGTGTGTGTGTGTGTTACTGGGAACTGAACTCAGGACTTTGCATTTGTGAGTAGGCAGCAGCACCACCAAGCTAAAACCTCAGCCCTAATGATGTACTTTGAAGTTTAATCTGCACTACTAACCATTTCTCCATCACTCTTCTAAGTCTAGACAATTTGCAAAACAAAAAATAAAATTCTCACGTGTAGCACTTGCTAGTTTCTGTTGCAGCCGATTTCAATCTATCAGCAGTGTCACTGCACCCAGAGCTGATGTGTACAGTGGCGATTATTATATGTACAGACGTGACAGGTGAATCATAAAATGCAGAAAAACCATTAGGAAGTAATGTTGGAGTATCCGATACCTTTAAAT
Source organism: Petromus typicus (assembly GCA_004026965.1). Lineage (NCBI taxonomy): Eukaryota > Metazoa > Chordata > Mammalia > Rodentia > Petromuridae > Petromus > Petromus typicus. The sequence goes on along the minus strand of PVIR01004773.1, from coordinate 17,176 downwards.
ATAATCTATCCAACAATAAATTCATGGAATTAGTTTTTAAGTAATGGCTGTTTTTAATGATGGGCTCACAAAACTTCTAGCTCTCGTAAGGCAGCTCTAACACAGCCTCGGTGCATCCAGCAGGCAGATGAGCCCGGCTTTGAGTATCAACAAGGCCGGACCGCAGGAGATACGACAGACTCACTCAGGACCGGGAAAGAGGAAATCTAGAACGAAGAAAGCTGCACCAGTGTTGCTTAGGTGATTTTTGGGTCTTAAGACATAGAGAGAATTGTTTTGCGTTATATTTTGAGTCTTATAATCTTCCTCTAAATTTAGTTTCTAAAGGTCATGCTCCAGCCACACCCCAGGACTGCGAGACTCCTTGGGGGAAGGTGCACACCAGCGCCTCCTGGAGGCTGGAGGAAGATGTAGCTGGCTCTGTGATTCACACATAGGAAAGCACACAATGTAGAAAACTAGAAAACTATGGCCTGAGGCCCCTACCGGAAGCTCCCCGCAGTCCACCTGGCCAGAAGCATTTCCAGGTGTAGGGTGAGGTGGGAAGAGAGCTGGCTTGCTAAAGAAGTAGAACCATAAGCTATGCTGACTCTAAAGGTCTGGAGGGGGTGCTGGAGATATGCCATCTGCAACGAGGCGGCCCTGACTTTGAAGGCAGCCCATGGTACTGACTCAGCAACAAGACAAACCAATCCGCAACCGGAGGCACACCGAATCCCAGCTGGGTGCAGCTGTGGTTAAATTAGGGAACCGTCGGGCAAGTGGATGACTGCGCAGCTCTAGTTCTGCAATCAAGTGCTGGGAATGAGAGCCTTCGCCTGCAGTGGTCTCTACTCTTCCTAGAGTTTCCCTCCCAGACAGTGGGCTCAGGCACAAGGAAGAGGCTCCGGCTGGAGTCCTGCAGGGCCAGCGTGGAGGATGCCGCCGGCCAGCACCGAAGGACGCAGGCGGCAGATAACATAAGACAGAAGGACAGCCTCCCTCAGCCTCCCCAGTGCGTATGGAGACTGACGCTGACCCAGCAGGGACAAGGGTGGCCTGGGGAAATAAGGGATGATGTGGGGGGAGGGCCCTGCGGAGGCACCAGAGGCCTGTGGACAGGAAGGAAGGGGTGAAAGAGCCTGGTCACCCAGGCCACAGCCCAGAACTGTCCAACACGGGCCCGAGATGTAGAAAACTCCAGCACGGGGCTGGGTGCAGCACAGAATACAGAAAGTGGAGACTCATGACTCCAGGGCCAAAATTCCTGCTCACCTCACGGCCTGCTCTTTCATCTCGGACAAGGCATTCCTCCTGGGCCTCAATTTCCTCGTGTGGAAAGAAAGCAACTTTTGAGGACTAACAATTAAAAGAATGAAAAAGGGCTCCATAAGAAGCAATGAGCTGAGCAGATGGGAGGAATCACAGAGAAAAGGGAGGACTTTAGGAGGTGAATTTGGATGATCAGCCAGGCTGTCACTGGGCTCCTTCTAGCCTGGGGTCAGTCTTCAAGGCCCCCTCACTCTGGCCAGCCCTCAGAGTGCAGGTTTGTGCCTCTTCCTGTCAAAGGCAGAATAAACCAAGCAAGGTTCCCTTTCCAGGTTTCCTGACCTATGAAACCTGGAGAACCACACCGTCTCCTAAACCACTGAGAAGACAGCTAATTTATGGGAAAGGGCCTCCCCGGCCCTGAGTTCTGCCTTTGGATTACCAACATCTGCTGGGTCACCCAGAGTGTGAGCAGGTGCTCCCAGAAAGCAGAGGATGTGGCCTCATCTTCGGGCCATCCATGGCCAGGGCACAAGGACGCAGGTGAGGAGCCAGTGCTGAGCGTAATGGGCCCCTTCGGTGGTTGACATCCATCTCCTTCTGCCCTGAGGATGGCCCTGCCACGGGGCAGGGCAGTGACATGCTGTTCACAGCCACACGAGTGCTTTCATTTCTGTGAGGTTGATGGAGAAAGTGTGGCAGTGGCCAGGCATATAACTTAATAAGGTGATAACGTACCACGCTCCTGCGGGTAACAGGGCGGAACATGAGTTTCCCACGCTTCCCAGTCCTGCCGTCCAGCTTCTCGATGGCTCTGCCTGTATAAATCTCTGGTTTTATATGTCTGTCAAAAGGCGCCCCCAACCCCCCAAGTGGGGAATAAATAGAACTGAAGTACAACAGGCGACTGTATTCTCAGCACAGGGAGTGGAGGCCCTTGGTCTTAAACTGGCAGATGAGCAGGAAATCATTTCTTGCTAAGAAATAAGAACATAAATTGCTTGTGTGTGTAGATGAGTCATTAGGGGAAGCACCTTGGGCGGTGAAAGGAAGGCGCCACCACTGCGAGCCCGAGGCCTTGTTTCATAGCTTGGTCTTGACTTCAAGCACCAGCACACCTTCACCCAGGGTGACCTCGTGACTCTTGCCCACCTTCTCCTACCTTTAGGACAAGGCACTACAAAAGTCATAAGTGGAGAGTGGCTTGCTGACTCCGAAGTCCCCTCACTCCTTGAAAAAGTTCTCAGAACACAAAGCCTTTCTGTGAATCCCCAGTGAGCACCTTCTACCTGGACCTCGGCACAAGACCTTCCCCGGCCTAGCTAACGCCTGCACTGGGCTAGCTCTCCTCTCACCTCCTGGACACCTCCCTAAGCGGACAGCAAGATGCCGGGGTGGGCATGACCAAACAAGCATCTTCTCTTTTAATTTTCTACTTCTAACAGCCCTTGCAAATGGACCAGTATAATTAAGCAGGCCTAAGCACAGGCCGGTGTGTAGCAGAGAGACAGAATTAACTAGGAAGACGGAGACCCCAGAAGGAATTAAATGCTCGGGCTTACTGATTCCAAACATGAAGCCGTCTCTATAAAATTGAGGTGAGGATTTTGGTGTAACATGGGCAGTGCACTACTAAAGCTGGCAAATCAGTAGCCCCGAGGATGTGCCAAATGGATCTACAGTAGAATTTTAAAAGGATGTCTTAAAAAGACACGACTGACCACTACATACTACATATGCATATTAAACATTTTTAAAGTTAAAAAAAAAAAAGAGATGATCATCCAACCTAAGATCTATATCAGTTTTGGACCATCTAGTCCCCCTAAAAGAGAAATCTATTCCTGGGGACCCCCTTACTCAGTACATGGACTTGCTCTCCTGCTAGAGACCCAGGACACTATAGCACACAGTTCAGCTCAAGGACAAGATTTTCTTTTTAAAAATCAGATTATAACGGGAGAAACTGAGATTTGAGAGCAAAAGTGCATTTCTTCACGCCCTCGTATTAACCCCTGGAACAAGTCCCTTAAGGAAAATCAGCATTTTCTCAAGACTTTTTAAATGGAAGAGAACTCCTCCAATATACCTCGAAGTCAGTCCCCTGCCCGCGGCTGCCAAGACCCGAGGAGAGAAGCCAGGAGCTGGAGAGGGAGGCAGGAGAAGGGACTGCCTCCTAACCAGCTCCACTCTGCCCCTACATCGATCATCTTCTATCCCCCAGGGCCAGAGGAAAGAACCAGAGAATAGTTTTCCATTTGTATTTGTCAAACTCAGCTCATTCTGGTGAAGCAAGAAAAGAGATTTAAACTACAAGTGTCCGCCAGTTCCCTTTAGTCATCTGGTATCATTTCAAGAGTATCTGAGATTTGTAATCACGGAAGCAAGAAGAGGGGGCACTTAGAAGGGGCGGTCTCAACCCTGGAAGGGCCGTGTCCCTGCCTTCCCCTGAGCCCTGGGAGAGGCCGCAGAGGCCACTGCAAGAAGAGACTGAGAAGTCTTCATTTTGTCCCCACGTTTGATGGATGAGAACCAGACCTAGAGAAGTAAAGAAGACGCGTCCAAGCTCACACGAATTCATTAACCCAGCATCTTTCAGGGTGACACAGGCTAGAGAGCTCACTTGGAGCTGTGTGCTAAGTTTAGGGCTTGTTTTAAAACAGCACACAAGCTGGTTTGTTTCAAAGCAATAAGGCCTTGCTTTTCTTTACAGCCACTTCAGTGATCAGAGGACAGCATGTGTTCCGGTGAACTCCGCAGGACTTTGGAAGCACTGAAAATTTACAACCTAAACGTGAGCAGATTATGTTCCATAGTAAAGTCAGCCTCCCCAGTGGGGCCACACACAGAATAAATTAAAGCTTGCTATGCATAAAGAAAGGACAGCGGACAGTTATGTGGTGAGCACCTGACTCAGTCCACGGAGTAGTTTCCCCAACTAAGGGGCTAAATCCAGGGCAAGAGTGAAGCTTAAGAGGTGGCCCCAAATAAAGATAGAGCTCCTTTCCCTTAAAAAGCCCCACCCTCTACAAGGATGGAAGTGCAGCATCCTGGACCCCCTAAGATAATAAAAACCTACACAGAACACATCTTTGATAGATCCTCATCTGGAAAGGCAACTCCTAACCCTGTCATGTACCTGGAAACTAAGGCTTGGAGGGGTTACTGGATTTCTCCATAGTTGTCCAGCATCTCAGTAAGAAATAAGTGAGTCTAGGTTCTTGGGCTGGGGAATGTGAGGAATGAAGGACTCAGGGTGATCTATCTGGGTGGTGCTGCTCCGATGACCCAGGAACCCCAAACTCATCTTGCACCCACCCAAGAACAGACCAGGGCATCTCTACCTTGACACTGCTGACACTCCCTGTCATGCAGTGTCGGTGCTGAGTAGACTGCTGGCCTCTTCTCACTCAGTGCCAATGGTATTCCCTGTTGTGACGACTCACACTGTTTGCAGATACATTGGCAAATGTCCCTGGGGCCAGTACTACCCTAGATGAGAACAACTGGGGCAGATGGGTGGCACGTGTCCGAGGCCACTGCCCCTCTGTTCTGTCCCGACCATGGCTTATTCCCAGCCCAGGGAGGTCCTTCCCACAGGGTCCAGGTGTGGGAGAGTCACAGCCCCGTTCTGGCCTCTGCTCAGGGATCCCCAGCTGAGAAGCTGAGGACTTCATTCCATGCCCTGCTCAGGACACCCAGTGAGGAACAATTTGAGTTATGGGCACATCAGAAGTCACACTGTAACACAAAACGGTGCAGCCAAGGCTGAGCTGGACTGCGGCTAGCAGCCCTGGGAAACAATCGGGTCTCAAGGGGAAAGAGAAGCTTATCTTGATCACCTCCTGTGCACCAGGGACTCTGCTAAGCACTTTACATACCCTCAACCCCAAGGACAGTCCCATTATCACCCATGTGTCAGAAAAAGAAACTGAGGCTGTGGCTAAGAAACTCTTGCTTGGGGGCCACGGACCATCCTGTGTTCCGGTGGGAGGCCCAAGCTCCGGTTCAGGTGGAAGCCAAGGTCCACCGAGGCAGGAGAAAAGGTGGCACGGCCTGAGGCAGGCAGCAGGCTCCCATCTGGGCTGAAGAGCCATGTGCCAAGTGCTGCCAGCAACACAACCCCATGCCCGAGTAGGTGCTGGGGGCTTTCCAGCCCGCAGGGTGGGAATGGCCAATGCCAGCTGGAACCGAACTTGAGAACACATTAGCAAAGTCTCACTTCCCTGGAGAATGCAATTGCCACGCGGAGCAGACTTCTCTGGCAGCGGGCAGCCCTTGCAAGAGCGGAGTACAGAGTCACTTAGAGAGGCCGTTTGTTTCCCAACAGCAACCGCGACGGCAGCAGCTGTCCACTCCTGGAGCCCCTCGCGCTGCCTGGACCCTGTTCAGGGAGGCCTCTGTGGGGGGACACAGAGGAGGCCTCTGAGCCTCAACCCACGGCCGAGGCTCCTCTGCTGGGCTCTAGAAGAGTGTCTGCAGCATCCTCAGAAAGTGCCCAGAGGCCTGAGTCACTCAGTTGGGCCTGCAAGACGCGGGGGCTGTTGTGACGGGACGGCTGGGCCCAGCACGGGCCTGCCGGGTTCCCAAACTCCCCAGCAGTCTCTGCGCAGGCCTGTCTCGGGCCAGCAGGCAGGTCACAGCGTTTTCCTTTTTCCTTTCGTGAACAACCATCGTGCTGACATAGGATACCATGTTGCTAAAATGCATAAAGATGTTAGCAGGACTTAGCTGCTTTTTTAAACCTACAACCCATCAATCTGACAAAACACCTGAGAAGAGCCTGCTCTAACCCTAAAGCACAGCCTTGCCCCGTGGGGAATATCTAATTTTCTTTCTGACGTATAACGTCATTTTATGGCTGAACAGTGCTCACAACACCCTCTAAAGGCCAGAGGGTCGGTTGGTGGCTGAGATGTGAGCACATTAACCTGGAGCACTCGCTCAGCTCTGGCAGACGAGCGCACTGTCGGCTTCGCCTGTGGGCAGCATCTTCCTTTAAGAACGAGTGTTCACCTGGGGACCCAGACGCCAGCCTAGGGAGGGTGAGATCCTTCTTTGAGGAGTCTTGGTGCACAGCACCGGGCTGCTCTTGCCTGCCTGTGAGGAGGGCTGCTCACAAACGACAAGGGCAGAGTGGGAAACCACCCAGCTCATACCTTTACAGGGCAGTAAGCGGCCCGGGCCAACTGTCCCAGGACCTGGGAATGGAGCACTGAGCCGAAAGAACAACCCAAGAGTCCGGCAAACTTGGGGATCAGACCCAGCAGAGCTAATGACCCCCCTCTGCTCGCACAGGCAGTTCCTCTCGCTGGGCGGCTGAGCTGCTCACTGTGAGAAGTCACCTTGTTCCTAAGCTCCTTCCCTCCAAGTTCTCCTCGAAGGGGCTCTCGCTTACTGAATGAACAACTGAAAGGAAAGAGTTTAAAAATAAACTCAGATCAGAGCAATAAAGCCTCCCTTTAGTCTGCCATTATAACCGATTTGAAACGGGAGAGCCAGATTTTCCAGGTAAAATTATAGGGCCTGTGGATTAGGGAGACAACCAAATCTCCTTTATTTTCCTTCTGTAAAGGACTAAATTGATATTTACTTGTACAAGCCAAAAGCAAAAAGGGGCAGCCAGCTCTCTTAACAGCCATTTATACATCCAAGTTCAACAGATTTATCAGAGCCTAAAATGGCAGAGAGAAATCAGAATATGATATATCAAAGAAAAGCTCTAGATTGTCCCAAATAGTCTTTACGATTGTTAAAGGACCCTGTCCCTTGACAGAGGGGAGATCTGGTAAAGCCTGGAGAGGCCAAAGTCAAGCAGATAATGTCTGATTTCGTCTCTCTCAGGAGAGGTCATGAGCTCCTAATGCAAACCCTAAAATAAGCTTAGAACAACCTCGGAAGAAGTAACTACATGAAGAAGTCAGGAGCAGCGGTGGCGTGCAGAGAGGACAAGCTGATTTAGTAACCAAAGACTCCAACCTCCGGGACAGCACTGGTGTGATCTTCTTGGTCTTTCGGAAGCCTTACGGGTTCACTGTGGTCCTATGCCAGCCTGAGCCTGACGCCTCCTCCTCAATACCTTGAGGACAGGAGAAAAATTGCTGGGTAAGAAACGGTGTTGAGAAACCGATTTATCAAAGCAGGAAGGTCACTGGCTCATGGCAAGAAAGGCCTGCCTCATTCTCCTGGTATGTGGACACCCCATGGCTCTGTTGAGGGTGTAGATCTGAGCACGTGTGGGGATCCAGAGAGTCAGAAACTGGCTCTGTCTCCTCCCTTCGGCAACTTAGCCAAGCCAGTGGTTAAAGGTCCTCCTTGAGACCAGTACAGACACAGGCAGGACAGAGCATAATACAGCATTTTGCCTTAAAAGAGCAAACCTTTGAGAGTTTTCGATGATACAAACAGGCCGCTGGGGCACACATGCCATGGGCTCACCACCACTTTCCTAGAGGCTTTAGCATGAAAAGCAGCAAGGCTCTGGGGCTGATACCATGACACCAGGCACGAATAAGAATCTTTCATCACCTTAAGGGACCCACCAGCCCACATACCACATGTGTGCCGGCTATCAGGAACAGAAAATGCAGCTGAGCCAGCCAGTCTCAGAAGCCTGAGACCTAGTCAAGACCATGAACTTAGATAAAAGACTCATCAACCTGAACTTCATGACCATCAACAACAGCTCCTCAGGCCTAAAACTGGAAAAGATTAGGACAGCCCAGTGACCTAGTCAGAGGACCCACCAGTATTAACTGTGTGTGTCCCCAGAAGGTGTTGATAAAAACTACAACTACAGACTTTTTTGCCCTCAGAAGGATTCAGTCAAAAAAGCCAAGAGGTCAGGTGGAAACAGAGTTAGGTGGAGTCCTGGAGACAGGAGCATCTGACCAGATGTGGGTCTCTGGAGCCTTCTGTCCTTCTCCACAGTCTGGACTCACCACTCCTAGGAAAATATTTTGGCTTCTAACATCAAAAACATGCCTTAGAACTGGTACATTCTATGTGCCATCACATCATGAACTTGTCACAATTACAAACATGGAAGCTTAGTCTCTCATAGAAATCACAGAGCATCTTCAGGAGACGTATTCAGGCTGCATGCTCTGCGAAGAAATGGTGCCAAGAGTTCCTCTGAGATGCCTGTGTGTGCACGTGGCAAGTGCTAGACGGTCCAGGAAGGTACACTTTCTAAGTTTCTGTGTGAAAACCCAATTTAAGTAGACCTGGGCTTCTTCCCCATACGTGCTTGGCATAAGAGCTAAGAACAATGCTTGTGAAGTTCCTATGGAAATGTAAGAGCCTGGTCCTGTACACTGATTTGGATCCTGGCGTTAAGTTGCTGACAGGAAGCAGGAGACAGGTAGTTGAGGGAGAATGACAGTTTGGGGATTAGTGTGATGACAATTAGCCAAGTTCTGCTCTGCTTCTCTTTACAAAGACAACTTCCCTTCTTTTTGCTCTTAGAATGCCATGTTAGAAGAGAGACATTTCCATGGCAACCACATACACATTTAGTGATGTGTCACTAAATTTGTGTGTGCACAAAGGCACATTAGGAGACTTTTTTGAATGTGGCAAGAGAAATAGATTTTCATAATTGAATGTTGCCCTCAAGTAGAGTTTACCATTTGCTCAAAGCCAGGCTGCAGCAAAGATGCTAACTGTGTCACATCAGAATCCAGCCTCTACTCAAAAATCTCGGCAGAGTTCAGAGGAGGGCTCATCTCTTTGGGAAGCTGCTACCCAGAAAGGACTCGGACAGATGGGGACACAGTCAGGGGTCAAGATGGCCTCAGTAGACCGGGGAAAACAGATTCATCTAACATCTGACCAGAGCCTGGGGAGACAGAAAGCTGGCTGCTAAGAATCAGAGGTGACCCAGATCCTCCCCCAGTTCTTTGCGCCTCTCGAGCCCAAGACTGCCCTCTGTTCTAACAAAGACAGTGCGGGAAAAGATGAGCTCCCATCTTAGAGAGCTCCCCCAGGAAGTGGAGTGCAGCAGACAGAATCCAGAGCCGGAAGTCCCAGATGTGTGTCCTACTTCTGTCTCTTCTTAACCACACGGCTCTGAAAGCTACTCTTCTTCCTTGCCTCAGTCTGTCAACTGGGGACACGTCTCCTGACTCCCAGCTGCTCGGAGGAGGCCGTGAGGGCAGAAGCATCACCACTAAACTGCACTGTGGCTCAACGCTACCACTGTTCATGAGATGGTTCTGACGTGACTCATGTACCCCAAAGGCAGCCTTAGCCAGTGCAGGTTAGGTTCCTGGTCTCGGTACATGGACAGATGGCCACCTCAACACGCCCTGTGCTGAGCTGGGGCTGCGTGAATCTACGGTGGCCTGACTGCAGATGTCTCCAGGAGCTGGCTTGGCAGTGGGTAAGAGGACAGCCCTGAGCACCAGCCTTAGCCCCAGTGGTTCTAATGTCAGTCTTCCAGATAGAGTCACCACGTGACCCGGCAGTTAAAATCCTAGACGTACACTCAAAGAACGGAAAGCATGCATCTACCCTGAAACATGTAACCTGAACATTCAGAGCAGTGACAGCTCAAATGTCCCTCAACAGAGGAATGTGTAGAAAGTACAATGAAATATTATTCAAATACAAAAGGAATGAAACACACGCTATAACAGTGGTGAACCTGCCACATGTCATGAAGCCGCGTACCACACGGCTCCATTTACCTAACAGATCCAGACTGGTCAAATTCTGGACCCAGGTGGGGTAGAAGTCACATGATCCTGTGCATGTACTTAATGCCACTGGACTCTACACTTTTAAATCAATTTTATTTATAGTATGTTTTACCAAAATTTTTTTTAAAGTCCTCCAAACCTCGTACAGCAGTTTCTATAGTTCCTTGGTATTACTGTCAGCCACCTCGGCAGCCATAGCCAAAGTGAGCCTGGCGTCTGTGAAGCCCAGCCCTGGGCAGAGGGGCTGCTCTGAGCAGTCCAGGGCTGAACGGAGGGTGTCGGCTCTGAGTGGCCAGATCCACATCTGGCAGAGGCTGCATGGCCAGTGGCGACAGACTTGGGAAGCTGCTGGTTTTCAACACAACCAGTGAGATAGGTACCTAGTCCTCAGCCAGGGCAGACCACATGAGGAGAGGGACGGAAGAGGGAACAGGAAATCACTATAACTTTCAGTACCTCTCTGAGCAGGCTGAGCAACCCAACACCAAGTGCTGAAATCAAAGTAACCAGAGTCACTTCTCAGACTTCAGTAATAAACCAGAGCTGACTAGCTCTGGCCTCGTCTCCCCTGGCCTCCCGGAGGACGGGCAGTCAGCATTCAGGCTTCACGACGCTTACGCCACTGAAGATAAAGTCAGGCTGGCTCGGGAAAGACAGAAAACACCAAGGCTGCTTATTGCCACAAGGAAGAGGCTGCTCTCAGATCGGTGACGTTGTGATTTCCTCAGTATCTACCAGGCCAGAGGCTTGTCTTTAACACCAGGCCAGGGCCCGGGAACAAGGCAGCTTCTGTGGCAGTGGGGCGGGCTCACACGTCAGGAGGGGATCTGGACGGTGAGGGTGCCCTGGGACATCCCTCCAATGGCAGTGTTACCTGCGGTTTGGCCAACGTTTGGCTCCTGGAGAACCCGCCAGTTGACTGCAAGAGCCTGGCCACAAGCTGAGAAGAATGTGGTGCTATCTGTTTAGCTACTGACTGCTCATGGTCACCAAGAAAAGACAAAGTACGCCTTCACCATTCCACAACCTCTTCCTCTCCTCAGCAGCAAGGAAAATGGAGCAAGGCCTTCCCAACTCCTTCCTGACAGAAGAGCCGGCCTTTGATTCCTTAGTGTGTGGCCAGGCCAGAGGTACACACCCTGGTTTCTAGAAAGGGAAGCTGAGCTTCTGACTGTTCAGCTGGAATAAGGTCCAAGTGATGTTGCCAGGCTCACTCCACAGGAAGCAGGAGTCACGTGAGCATCTGCACCCCACTCTTCTTAGCAGAGGTCTGATGCTGAGTCCTGATACACCACCAGCAACTGACCCTCTAATCCTTAACGGCAGCCAGGAAGGAAAGCAAGAGTTTGTAACCAGTAAAGATGGCCCTCAGTACTATGGGAGAAGAGCAACGAAAGCAGACAAAGGGCAGAACTCCCAGGAGGCTGAGAGATGCCGGCAAGGCGGGCAACCGGATACAGTAGGACAGGTTAGTCAAAGGAAGATGGAGGCTGGATACGGCTCTCTTCAGACCGTGCCCCCCGCCGCTACCTTCTTTCCCAGACTTTGGCTCTTCTCTAAAGCGCTAACATTCCCAAAGGCCCTGGCCTCTGCCTCTGGCCTAGGTGCTCGTCCTGTGGCCTTACAGTGACTCCTCAAGGTAAGCCGTGCACCATCATCCTCAGCAGACCTACGCCATGTTCCCAGCCGTGCAGTAGGTATATCCACCTAGATTCTACACGCATCTCATTTTTATGATGTCTGGAATCAAACTCATCCCTTTCCAGAATTTCCTAGTTTTTTTTGGTTGTTGTTATTTTTTGAGGCAGGGTCTCACTTTATAGTTCAGGCTGGCCCTGAGCTCAGCCTCGAACTCACAGCAATCCTTCTGCCTCTGCCTCCCAAGTGCTGGGATTACAGGTGTGAACCACCATGCCTGGCACTGTGATACGTGGTACTGATTGTTGGTGGGCATGAGTCATCACACCGGCTTTGTTGTATGTGGTTACTGGGGAGCAAACCCAGGCCCTTGCACTTGCAAGACAGGCACTGGAACCACTGAGCTAAATCCCCTGGGCCCCCTCTCCACAATTTCTCACTGATCCTATTACTGCTATCAAGACCTGCCCCAGATAGAATCTATAAGTGTGGTCATTCCAAAGCACCTCCAACAGCCACGTTACAAACACTTCCCAAGATTCAATTCTACGAGGCGTTCACCCCTCTATTGACCATGTTTGCCTGAAATCTCATTTTTCCCCCAGCCCTCGGCTCAGCAGCCCTTCTTCACACCTTTCTGTGGTTATCTCCACAGTGCTACCATCGTGTCCATGTCCATTGCACATTAACTAAATGTGCTGCACGTGAGGGCAGAAGCCACCTCTTTAGAGCCTCAGATCTCGGGCCCTTCCCAGCCCAGAGCAAGAACAAAGTCGGTTCCCTGGAAAAGTTGAACCACAGCAAAACAGATAAGCAGCAGGGAGTTAATATTCCTCTCACTGCATATCAGTTCAACTACATTATTTCATAAAGTCTAGTTTGGACCTGTTTGGCAACTAGATTTCCAACTCAAATCAGCTCCGCAAATTCCAGCAGCCACATGACGGCAGTTTATAGGACGACAACAGGGGGAGAAACCAATAAAGAGCAGCTTAGAGGAAGCGGGAAAGAGGACTGACTGCACTGAGGCAAAATGAGGGAAAGTGGTTGGGCCTACAAAGCCCCAGCCCCTCGCCCAGTGAAGGAATGGCGGCCACTTGGGAGGCCTAGCAGAGATGGACCCATGCAGAAATGCCTCAGCATCTAATTAAACATTTTAGACTCCACTGCACACAAGAAGGGAACCCACAGCCCCCACGGAACCCTGACAAATGAGTCGTTTCCAATCAATCTATCACTATAGCATCTGGGTACCTCGGGAGGATGGAAATAAGACCAATACATAAATGAAAACCAATACACAAACAACCGTCTCCCACACAGGCCTCCAGGAAACCGCAGCTACAGCCATCTGCCAAGTTCCATATTCGTCACTGCTTTCTGCAGCCAGCGGCCCCTGAGTAAGCGCAGCTCGACGCAAGACAGAACAGCAGGACAGAAATGTCATCTCTGAAGCCTGACTCTCCACGAAGGCTCCTAGGCTCTCTGTCCAGCCCTGGAAGCTGGGATGAACCCAGTGTGGGGCAGACAGGATGCATTTCATATGCTGTGTCAGCTGAAGGATCTGCTAGAAATAAATAATTGGGACAGACTGAAGAAAGATTGCAAGTTGGCAAAGGATAAGAATCATAGACGCACAGCTTTGCAGGGGACCATCCTGAAGCCCTGCCAGGCACTCACAGAACTCTCCAACATATTCTCACTTCCTGTGGGCCACCAGGGCTGACCTGGATAGAGCTGAGCCACCAACCCACACCAGCAGTTCTCAGGTTAAGTCACATCAATGTATGGCATGGCAGAAATGATGTAAGAAGGCAGGGGATTTAGCTCAGGGGTTCTGGCATCTGCCTGACAAGCACAAGGTCCCCAGTTAGATCCCCAGTACCATATACCACAACGCTGGGTGTGATGGCTCACACCTTTAATCTCAGCACTCGGGAGGCAGAGGCAGGAAGACTGCTATGAGTTTGAGGCTCACTTGGGCTACATAGTAAGCTCAGGGTCAGCCTGAGCTACAAAGTGAGACCCTGGCTCAAAAACTCAAAAAAGAAAAAGGAAATGATATAATAACCACAGTGCCCTACTGCAGCGGGTCGGAACACCTGAGGCTGGGTTCCTTTCTTCCACTTCGTCAGTATCTCCCTTCTCCCAAGCATCTGCCCACCAGTTACTCAGTTTTTCTACATAACACCTGCCCTGCTGCTATCAGAATCTCTGAAGCCCCAGGAGCAACACGCAAAGGCCACTCTGTTAAATGGAAGCAGCAGAGGCCGCCCAAGAGGGAGCGGGTGAGGGCAAAGGCCTGTTTGAAAATCTACTTCTGCACAAGCAAATATTTTCATTTCAGCTGTTTATGTCCTGCTTCCTTCTCCCCAAAAGATTCAGGTGGGCAGACAAATATTTACACAGCGAAGCAAGGATTCCCTACTTCTGGGCATCTGTTTGTGGTCAGAAGTGACCCAGGCACCTGACAGTATTACACTGTAAAATTCTTTTAAGTGAGCTTTGGCTTTGCCTTTCCTTTGTGTAGTTCACTGCACAGAACCGAGACTCCTTTGACAGTTGGTGTTTTCAGCATTTTTCTTAAAGTTTTATTAAGTGCACAGCTTCTCTTGAGCATGGAAACAGCCTTTTCTCTTAACTCTGGAAAATGCAGTTTTAATTGAGTCTTTCCCACAGCTCTTTACTTACCCAATCCTGTCGCAGGTCTTAAATACAGAAAGTTTCCAACCTCTCTCATAAGCATGTAGAAGGGAACTACAGCCAGAAAGGATACAGAGCTGAGGCTATGACAAAACAGTGTCGGGTTAGGGAGAGCCTGGTTGCACATGAGACCCTCCTGGGGGATGTTTTAAACCCTCTTGCTCAGGCTGCACCCCAGATCAATTAAACGTGCATCTCTGATGCGACAGGACGAATTCAGGCAATGGTATTTACTACAATCCCCCAGGCAAATCCAGATTGCGATAAAGGTTAGAATCTCTGTCTCACATTCTCAAGAACAGTTCATCTGAATACCTCCAAGGACTATATTCCTCCATCTCAAAGTGAAAAAGCCTCCTCTAAGTGAGGCGGCATTCAGATGATGGCCCAGGAAGAACTCCAGCCCTGGCGCCCGGAGGGGAGGTTCAGGTCCACACACCGCAGTGGAAGGAGACGTGGTGAGGAGCCGGCCCTTCCTTCTCTAGGTCTCCGCTGTCGGCCATGAGTCAGGCCCTTATGTCCTATACGGCACAAAGCTGTTGGGCACATCAGCTGAACTCTCAACAGGATGCTGGGGCTCTGCTACAAATCAGACACACACATGCACACGCACATGCACACACTCACACATACACACACACACACACACACGCACGCAGGCACACACACCAGGATTTTTGATCTGATCTATTCAAGATGAGATGGTATTGTTCCAGCTCAGTCATACCTTCCTTTAAATGGCAATTCCAGGTGCCAGGGATTTAGCTCAGTGGTTCCGGCGCCTGCCTTGCAAGCACAAGGGCCCAGGTTTGATCCTTGGTTACAACACACCACAATGCCTGGTGTGGTGACTCACGCCTACCAGCAATCAGAACCACATACCACAATGCAGGG
The DNA here is from genome assembly GCA_004026965.1 of Petromus typicus. NCBI lineage: Eukaryota > Metazoa > Chordata > Mammalia > Rodentia > Petromuridae > Petromus > Petromus typicus. The sequence goes on along the minus strand of PVIR01004773.1, from coordinate 1,991 downwards.
CATGGTGGCTCATGACTGTAATCCTAGCACTCAGGAAGCAGAGGCAGGAAGATTGCTGAGTTTGAGGCTGAGCTCAGGGCCAGCCTGACTACACAGTGAGACCCTGTCTCAAAAAACTAAAAAAAAAAGGGTAGGGGCTGGATTCTGACACATAACACACAAAGGGCAGTACAGAGTCAAAAGCCCTTCTCGACACGCCAGTAGACTTCACGTTTTGGGGCCGACGAACTGGAACCCTGCTCCCACTGTTGTCAAGGTGAGGAGCATTTGTACAGAGCGCAGAGAATCTCACTGAGCTGTAATCTAATGCTGTTTATCTCCCCCTGCACCATCTGGATTGATGCCCCTCTGGTACCACTCTCAACTACTCAAGGATCAATAATCAAACACAGATTTCCTGGCATGACTACAGGAAAGCTATACCCAACACACCTCTGAGAGCACATCTGTGTATGGCTTCCATCCCTTTCAAATTACACACCCGGGGAGGCCCATATCTGAAACTGCTGGAAGCCTATGAGCTGAGCTGCTATTTTTCTGCCAAAAGTCGAACCTTTCTCGACAGAGGCTTCTCTTATACTTTGAGGGAGCAAACTTGATTATATTTTATAGACTGTTCTTGAAAACGTCCGGTTCTGAAAGGAAGAAATGAAAGCCTTCTTTTCTCACTGAGTCTTGTAGTTAAAAACCAAGACCACGCCAGAGCTCTGTGAGGCATGTGACACACACAGTGAACAGCGTCGGGCAGCTGGGCGGGAGGAAGACTTGCTGACTGAGGTCAAGAAAGCGAGTACAGAAAAACAAAATAGGTGCCAAAATGTCTTCAGGAAATCATTGTTCACGAGGCCAAGTTCTGGGTTAGCCTCTGAGAAGCTCATTTCTGAGGCAGGGGAAAGGAGACTTATCACTGTTTATTCAATACCTCCATCCATCCCAAATGACACAAGTGAAATTAAAGGCAGGTTTTGCAATGAGCTATGACACTTCCTTCCCAGAACAGGCTCCCATCTCACAGAACGCACCTTGGAAATCTCCACAGCTGCCCTCAGCTCAGACATTCGGCAGTTTAGCTGTGTGAACAATCCCATAACCCTCCCTTCTTTCCTTCCTCCATTTCACTTTTTCTCTTCCTTTAATCCTTCCCTCCCTCTTCCTCTCCCTTCCACATAAGGTAAAGAGCCCAGAGAAAAATATTTGACAGTTTATAAAATCCAAAGAGAAGAGTCAGAGTAACAAGATTGCTGGAACATTATGGAATACTAACAAAACCTTCTTCTAACGTATAAAAGCAAATGAGCAAAATATGCACAAATAACAGCGGATGATTTTAACCACAATTTAGGAGCCCTTTTGAGAACCGTTGGCTCTTTTCAGGTCATCATTCTAACACAAAATTATATTTCACTTATCCGGCGCCAATTACAAAAATATACATAAGAATCTTTAAATGGTGAAACCGTGGTTAAGATCTGTACATCCTGTGTTTGATTCAGGAGTCTTCAAGATCTATTCAAAGTCAGCTAATTTGTGCCTCACATATCATGGCAACAAAGTACCTTAAATGGTTTCCTGTAGCCAGCCGAAGGTTGGAAAATAACAGGAAGAGCCGGAACAAAGCAGTCAGAGACAGGTATCCTAGCAAAAAGTGACAGCTGACAGACTAGGAGGGGGAGGGAGAGAAAAACTGTTTCGAAGATGATTCTAGAATTTCAAAAATAAAATAGCCCCACAATGTTTGACAAAAAATTTTTAATGTCCAGACATAATGTAGGCCACTGTGATCCATAACATGGACATAAAACAGTCGATAGAAAGACCAGACAGTGACGAACGTGTGGGAAATAACAAAGACTTTTTAAAAAGCCATTATTGATGGAGAGAGAGGAGGTTAAGGAAGAGTAAAAAGAATTAAGACATCTTATGTCTGTGTACTAACTCCTCATTATGAAAATAATCATTATGTACTGCAAACGTACAAATAAAAATTTTTT
>PVIR01004772.1:0-76575 GCA_004026965.1 Petromus typicus | reverse complement strand
TTTTTTAACTACATAATATATACAATAACCAGAAGCTATTTTTTATATACAATAAACTCTACCAATCAGAAGACTGATTTAAAGAGGTAGAAAGAAACACACATGTCTTATAATGATTAATAAAATGTTGATAATGTTCAACCAACAACATATGTGTAAGATGACTTGGGGTTTTAATGTATCAGAATGAAAATACAGAAAGCCTTTTTCTTTTATGACAAACCAAGATTGAAAATGAAATTTCAAACCCTGTCTTTCCTGACCAACTCAAAAAAGCTTCATAGAACCAAAATAACCCACAACTAAGAATAGGCCTTGAATAAAAACCATGTTGTAAACTGGCAACAAAACCCATGTACAGGGCCGGGGATTTAGCTCATTGGTTCTGGCATCTGTCTTGCAAGTGCAAGGACCCGGGTTTGATCAACAGTAACCACATAAACTACTGGGTGTGGAGACTCATACCTAGCAGCAATCAGTACCACATACCACAGTGCCGGGCGTGGTGGCTTACGCCTGTAATCCCAGTACTCGGGAGGCAGAGGCAGGAGGATTGCTGTGATGTGAGTTGGAGGCTGAGCTCAGGGCCAGCCTGAACTACAAAGTGAGACCCTGTCTCAAAAAATCCTAAAAAAAAAATGTACAAAGTATAACTCTTATGGATATTAATAAAACAAAATGTTTAGTACCTTTGTTGTATTAATATATGATCACTTAGAATTTGGCAGCCTATTGTCAATAGCAAGTAAAAAACAAGTTGTTGTTTTGTTTTGTTTTGTTTTGTTTACTTTTTTCTACTGGATGTTTAAGAACAAGTTATAGTGAAACCCATATTAAAGTTAATCCCTTACTATCTAATAAGGTCAAACAAGGCTCTTAGGGCAGTGCTTTGGAACAGTGCAGTCTTTCAGTTCCTCTGTTAGTGTCAGTCACTAGGATATGCTATGACTTGCCTTTGGCCAAATGTTGTTTCAAAAGCATGGGAGATTTTTTCCCAGGTGACATTCCTTTAGCACACCTTGTAGAATTATAGGATCTCATGGAGAAGGTTCCTTTACGTCTTGGATCTTCAGTCAGAGTTGATCTTAGAAGGCTGAAGCCAAAATATTAGCTGCCTTTGTAGCCCAGCTACCATTTTAGTTTTGGTCTCTTAAACTTTAGTTGTTAAACACTCAGGAGAGAAGATCAATACTACACTGTATAAAAAACATTTAGGTATAAAAACATAGATAATTCTTACAGTGGTCTCATAGTTGTTTTACTGGTTGAGTAAGTGTCTAATGTTAATATAAAAAAGCTTTAACTAAAGAACTGTGTATAATATTTTGGTATAACAATTGTGTTATAATTTTTGTGGTGTACTTAAAGTTTCTATTGTAAAATAGCCATTGTTAGATGTACTTGCTCTTCCAAAATGTAAGGCTGAATCTGTCTGAATAGAAAGATGAATATCATACACTTTTGAATACCCATATAATTATAGAGCATCAGTACATCTTGTACACCAGTAAAGCAGCAATAATAAGTATCACAATTATATAAAGCCTTACATCTTTCTTTTTTTTTTTTTTTTGAGACAGGGTCTCGCTTTGTGGTTCAGGCTGGCCCTGAGCTCAGCCTCAAACTCACATCACAATCCTCCTGCCTCTGCCTCCCGAGTGCTGGGATTACAGGCATGAGCCACCACGCCCGGCACTGTGGTATGTGGTACTGGTTGCTGCTGGATGTGAGTCTCCACACCCAGTATTGTTATGTGGTTACCGGGGAATCGAACCCGGGTCCTTGCACTTACAAGACAGGCGCCGGAACCACTGAGCTAACTCCCCAGCCCGAGCCTTACATCTTTCAATGTAGTTTTGTACCAAAGGCATCTTTGAAATGACACCCCTATTATTCAAAGAATTTGAAGATGACCAATGTAAATATATCATAATAATATGTTTAGAATTTGACCAGTATAAATATTTTACAATGACATTTTTAGAGGTAAAACTTTTGATGATGACCAGGGTAATCAATTTGCAATAACAATGAGGAAATATTTGTCAGTGTGAGTTTTTTATCAGGTTATGAAAATATTAGTGGTCCCATTAGTGAACAAAAGCAGAATAATTATGTTCTGGGCAGCTGCTTCTCTGTTCACCCAAGGGAATTTAACTTAGTAGTATCTCCAATTTTAAGAATTTCTTTAAAAATTTATTTAAAGGAGAGAATATTTACCTATTTGTTTATTTATTTATTTATTATAAAAACCCAGACTTTCTGTAGTTGATAAAGCTTGTCTGAATTATAGTAGTTAAGGGAAGACACACAGTGCTTTTGTAAAATAAATTTGAATGTCACTTAAATAAGTTAGCACCCTATAGGAAGAAAGACATACCTTTAAAAATATTTATTTGAAAAAAATTTAAAGATTAAAAAAATTATTTTGAGCTCAAACAAAACAATTAGACAAATTGTATGATTAGACAAATAGATAAACAGACAAACATATAAGACAATCTATAAAATTAAAAGTATACTCAAATATATTTGGCCAAACTGAATTATAATACCTCTTGTATAGTTTTAAGCTTGTAATTGTACTTAAGACCAGTCCAAAAATTTATTTGTAGCTCAACTGAGAGAGATTTCTTATGATGCAAATGAGGAGAAATAGGAAAACTCTACACTTGTATGGAACACATTGTTAAGTTACTCTTTGGGGGGTTAGAGGCAAGAGAACGTGTTTGAGCAGTGCTGCTGTCAATATGGGCAGCACAAGAAGGATCACCATCACTGGCCCAGGAATTGCAGAATCAGGGGAAGCCATGCTGTAAGCTTGTTCACAGGGATTTTTAACAGCTCCCTAAGTCACAAGTAGGGCTGACCTTGGAGAGTGGTGATATGACTTCATTGGCTGACTTTGCACACCAGGAGCCAGAGTTGTTTGGAATCCTGCAGGAAGACACAAGGGAACCTTCTCCCTCTTGTTAGCAAGGATCAGGCCCACACCACTTGTTGGTTGGTGGATCTTTAAACATTTTAAGGTGTAAAACCCATTTTAATTTTATATGGCATTCTTATGGTGTAGAAGTAATGAAGGAGGTGAGAGATCACTTGTTTTGTTTTTTCTCCTGTCATAGCTGTTGTCACATGGCAAAACCAGAGCAAATGTCAATGTTGGAATGGACATATTTTAGTTTACCAAAGGCAGCAACATGAGTGACATCTATTTGCCACAAGGAGTTGGGCTTTAAGCCTCAGAGAGGGTTATACCAGAAGTCTGAAGGGGACCAAAGGGCAATAGGGGGCCATAGGTAATGCATGTGTGGACAATTTGTCTGCTTTGTTCTGAAAAGTTGTGTTTTTATAAGCAAGGCATCGAGAGGTTTTTCTGGCAATATTTTGAGGATAACATGAGGAAGTATGAACTGTAAAGCTTTGATCAGAAAAATGCTCTAAGGCCAACACAATAGCCACTAACTTTTACTTAGGAAGAAGAACCACAAAAAGTATCTTGATTTTTAAATGTGGGTATATTTTTTGTTTTGGTCTATTACAACAAACCTATATTTAAAGGTATTGTCATCTGTGAAGCCCAATGGGGCATTAGGGACAGCCTGAGTGGAAATATAATTAAAGAATTTTAAGGGTAAGCTCACAAGTCCCGTCAATAACTTATGTTTGGAATAATTGTTATCTATTTGCCCTGGATACCCTTTCAGCCTAGCACAAAATATGCCCAGCACAAAATATGCCCCTGGAGGACAAGAGAGAAGAAACAAGATAGGTTTCTATAAGTAGCACAATAGTGTCAGTTTCTGTGCCAAAGACCTATAAGGCATTTTTTTTTAATTTTAGGATGAATTTTCCCACAACAGTAACAATCGCATATCTTTTCATGGGAAGAGCTGGATGACCAATGTGTCTATTTTATAAGTCCTTCATTTTACCACAGATAGGCCAGTGGGGCTTGTGGATGTGTATGTAGAACAAGCCTCAGCAAAGGAAGGGAAGGATTGTATCTCATTAACAACGCATGTTGAAGTTTAATATTAACCTTTTACAAAGCTTTCACAGCATCAAGAGATAGCTGCCTCCTTGAAGAAAGGGAGGCTCTGGGAATTGTCTGAGACAAAAGAAAGTTTTTAAAGGCTAGAGGCATAAGCAGACACTTCAGATTCTGTAACAGTTTATATTTAGGACCAGGAAACTTTGCGAAAAAGGCAGGTGTGGGTAACCCATTATTTTCACCTGAGGCAGAAGCAGCTTCTCTTTCAGAGGAGCTGTGGTCTCAAGAACCCTAAGTTAGCGGCACCCTGAAGAAGGTCGCCATTTTGGGGGAGGGACTTCTGCTACGTCATTTTCTTTCTTGTTCTGAGACCTCTCATGTTTACATGGAGGGTTGGGATGAGCTAAGCCAGAAGGGGCAGACTTATCAACAGAGAAGGCAGGGACATTTGGTGCTGAAAAGGATGGAGAACCCGGAAGAGAAACAGGGTCAACGCCATCTTTGGCCTGGGGGTTTAAGCACTGAATTATTGCAATGGAAAGGGTTTGGGTAAGGAGAATAAGATGAGATTTTCTGTCAAAATTACCCATCTTTTAGAGGGGAAGCTCTCAAGCTTCCTGGATTACTCAGCCTTCTCAAGTTTCCAATAAAGGAAATTTCTTTGAAAGGCTGAGTGAGATCATATAATCACCAACTAAAGAAGTTTCCTTTTTTAAAAGGAAAAGAGGTTCACACGTACTAGGGATCACTCACCCAACACTTCAATTGATAAACTGGTATACACGAGCCCATGTTCAGGAGCCAAGTGTTGTTTTGCTTTGGGGGCATTCATGGAAACTCGGACCAGCAGGATGAGTATGCAGAGTCACAATGCAGGCTCTGCAGAGCATTTTAAGAACTGTTCCACGTTTAATGCAAAATACAGTCATTTATGTAGTCAGTGGTAGAGGGTGTAAGCATACGAGAGGGGTTGGTCATGGACTGGCTGAAGCATGCACAGAGGTGGGTCTTTATAGATTGATTAAAGAGGCAGGCAGTCCTGGTTTGGCTCAGGGTGGAGTCACGATAACACTGGTCATGCTGAACTCAAGCCCAGCCAACCTGGCTTCTGCCTTCACACAAAATATTTTCTTTTAAATCAAGCCAAATTGCCCCACCTCAGTAGACAGCTGGGCCCCGGAGCACTTCTCCTTTCCACTGCCTGTCACATCTCGATAAGAAGGCAGCATAAAACCAGAGGACTCTGCCTATTCAGTGGCAGCATGAAGGGGGCAACTTGGCCTAAGTGAAATCTAAGGTGTGCACCTTCTACCAGTAAGAAACCACTGAAGAGGAGCCACTCCTATAAACACAGTGTCCTGACCCTCAGCCTGATGGGTTATTAGAACAGCTACGTCCTTTGTGCACAGACACTCCTCCTCTGCTGTATTAAGTGCTAACTAAATTGTCAACTGTGGCACATCCACCTCTTACCGCCTGTTTCTTCACCGCAAAGTGCAGGAAAGCACTTCTCCTAGGAGAGACAATGATGAGAACACCAATTCTTTCTCTCTGCATCCATCTCTTTCCTTCAAGACCACCTCACCTATGTGATTCCCTGCTCAAAGACCAGGCAATAATGCCACTGGAAGGTGTGCCTATCCTTGTCCCTGCCAGATCCCAGAGACAGAATGCAGATTGTCAGACACCGTACCTGTGGACTTGGCTAGTTCCCTAGCTTTCAGAAAGAGAACTACCCGCACAGAAACCAGTTTCAATGCATTTCACTGACCAGGAGCAGACACTGAAATGCTGCTCCCTTTCCTATTATGGCAGAGCAGGACCCAGCCAGAAAACCTGGCACAAGAGATGGGGACGGAGCCTGCTGTCTTAATTACTTTCCTGCTGGGACACATCATCCCACATCCACAATTTAAAAGAGGAGTAGCTTATTTTGGCTCACAGTTTAAAGAGGCTCTGGCATGGTAGAGGGATGTGACAGAGGAGAAACAGCCCATGGCATGGCATTGGGAGACAAGAGAGAGAAGAAAGGGAGAGAGACCCTTCTAGGCCCCTGCCCAGTGACCCAAGTCCTCCAGAAAAGCTGTACTTCTCAACATCACATTTAGCCACAGACTCATCAGTGGACTAATCGATGGCTATGTACTGTAACCCCTGACTCAGTCACCTCCCAACAACTGTATCTTAATCACCAATGAGCACATTTTATTTTATCTGGTCTTGTCCCTTACTGTCTCAACAACCACAAAATAAGTGCGTATATGTGTACAAACTTATGTATAAATACTGTTATTTATTTTTATGAAGATGTATATAGACAGAATGAATCTTAGCCATCAATGAATTTTGATAAGATGATCAGATAAATAGATATAGATGATAGATGATAGAGATTTAGATATAGATATAGATACAGATCCCTCCACCCCCAAACTCCTTAATCTTTTAGGGGAATCTCTTTGGAAGTCTCAAGTGAAAGTCTCTGGCTTATGAGTCATTTCTCCCAGGTCGAAGGGAAGCAGTAATCCCCTGAGTCCTGCATGCTATTGAGTGGGCATCAGACAGATGACCCAAGGGCAAGACAAAGAGGAATTTTGAGTAAATTTTCTGGACACTGGTCCACTAATTGCTCTCTACCCTAAAACTCTCTTTCCAGTTTTAATTCTTACTATGTTAAGGTTTTCTTTTGTTAGATTAAAAAAAAAAAAACTACATCCTTTTGCAGTGGGAAAACTCTTCTACCAAGCACAATTTCTACTCTCTTGAGAGTTTTAGCAAATGTAAAATAATACCCAAGGAAAGGCACAAGACAAAGCTAATTATCTCTATTCACTACAATATAAAATAAAATTTTTACATATATTTTACATATATTCACTCATTTATCTAGCCATAAAATCTAAAATTATGTATAGAAGCAGACATTTCTGGCCACACAGCAGTTTGAAATTGAGAAAAACTTCCAGTTCAGGGTACATTAGGATGCTGGATTTTTTAAAAAGCATAATTTTGCTACAAGCCTGAGCTGCCAGGAAAGAGGCTCCTGGAGGCAGAGGTGACAGGAAAGCAGGACTCCTATGACACTGGTGAGCAGTGGAAACAGTAGTTACAGATGAAGAGGAAGAGGCAAAGACTGTGTCTGCTCTTGAAGGACCAGAGGCAAAACCCTGGCCAGGAAGGCTTGGGTCGCAGTAAGTGAAGCGGAAAAAAGTGGCCCTGCACAGAATGAATGTGAAAATCATGGTCTTTGTGGTCATGAATCTAGTTGAAGCAGGTGACACAAAACTGTGTCCCAGCCTCAAGCTTGTATTTGTGCATGTTTGAAGCTAGGATTTGCACTAGACACATGACATAAAAACCCCCAATTTTTCCAAAAATGAAAACGTTTAATAACAAAGGAAATAAAACCAAGTTTCTTCCATCAGTAAGCAAAATTCATGCAACAACTTGAAGGATAGGAGTATGTGTCCTTTTCTGGGAAAAATTATTTCCTTACATAAGCATCTTCTTGAAATGTGCACACATGGACCTTTTACGAGACTTCAGTCCATCCAGAGCCTTCAGTCAGAGCTTTGCTCCTGATGAAAGCAGAGTTCAAGCTGTGGATGTGGTGAGAACAGAGACTCCCACAGCAGGGCTCAGCAGCCTGTGGAGAAAGCTCGGGGAGCACCAGCCAACCTTTCACAGGCACTTTGCAGTGTGACTTGGCTGTTTCCTGCTGCCTGCCTTCTGAATCCTGCTTGTCCCAACCTAGTTTGTCCCAACAGCCTATTTCCATCCAATACACTCTATTCATCCTGAAGTTAGCCTTTCTGATTCTGGTTTGCTGCTGAGACTGCCAACTAGTTGTAGTTAAGAGTTGGCTGACCTGGGCACCCACCATTCATCCAGAAGCTGAGGTAGGAGTTCAAGGCCAACCTGGGCTACACAGTGAGTTCAGTGTTAACTACATCGTGAGACCCTGACTCAAAATAATAAGTAAATACATTCATGTGTGCATGTATGTATGTGTGTATGTTGGCTGGATGGAGCAGCTGGGGAAGGGCTTGGATGGAAGGAGCATCCCATCTTCACCACAGCTCCATGATGCCCTGCAGTCCTCACAGCTGCACCTACCACTGCCTGAATAGAGACATCCTCTTGCTTCCCACAGGGAGTTGTGTTGCATTTGAGTAAATTTCTCTTCCAGGTTGCTTGGATACTGCCTGCATGGGGTTGGAGGTGAGCTCAACAAAATGATAAGATTCTACACACTATTCATTTCACATGCTTATACCTAAAATCTTTTATGGTATTCTTAAACCTTTTATCCTCCAGTGACTCCTTCTTTACCTTTCTTTTTAAATCTACATGCATCTATTCCTTCACTCAGAGTAAAAAATATATAGTATGGCAATTTCATAGGTTCAGTGACATATGGGCCCAGATTGAGACTCAGATCATTTTTATCATCTCAGATGATTCCCTGATCTCCATTCCCTTCCCAAGAGCACCCACTACCTGGACCAACCTCTGAGAGGCCTCAGCTTCTATCTTCATGGGTTACTTTTACCTGCTCTAAATAGAGCCAGTCAATGCCTGCAATTTATATTCTGACTCATTGTGTCTTTGAGAGTATCTATGTGATTATATGTTGCAACAGATTTTTTTTTTAACTGAGGATTGAACCCAGGGTCTGAGCACTGGGCAAAATGGGTTTTTTCTTTATTTTTTTAAATTTTGAAATAGCATCTCACTGAGTTCCCAGAGCTGGGCTAGAACGTGCATAACTCTACTTCAGCTTCTAAGAGTGCTAGGATTACACCATAACAACTATGACTCTAGCAAATAATTTTTTATTGCTTCTCATCACAACATTGTTATAAAAATATAATTTATTCATCAACTTGCAATTGATAACAATGAGTATTTTTAAAGAATAAGCCAGCAAAAAGTACCTAGTGATAAACTTAACAAAAGAAGTAAAAAACTTCCACAAAGAAAATTGTAAGACAGTAAAGAAAATAGTTGAACAAGATATAAAAAGATACACAAATTTTCTTATGTTTATAGATTGGAGGGATTAATACTGTTAAAATGTCCATATACCCAAATCAACCTACAGGTTCAGTACAGCCCTTATCATTATACCAATGTCATTCTTCACAGAACTAGAAACAATTCTAAAATTAATAACGAAATACAAAAGACCTCAAATAGCCAAAGCAAACTTAAGTGAAAAGAACAAAGTTGGAGACATAACTTTCCTAAATGCAAAACATACTACAGAGCCATAATAAGAGTGGCATGGTACTAACATAAGTACAGACACACTGGCCACTGAAACAAAATAGAGATCCTAAAAACAAACCTATGATTGATTCTCAACAAAGGAGCCAAAAGCATAGATTGGAAAAAAGACAGTTTCTTCAACAAAAGGTACTGGAAAACTGACTTCCACTGGCCGAAGTCTAAATCTTGACCACCCCTCCCCTTGCTTTCCACAAAAATCAACTCAAAGTAGATGGAAGACATAAAGAGAAGGCCTGAAAATATAACAACTGGAAGAAAATACATAGTGAACACTATGACTTTCTTAATAAGACTCCAAAATCTGAGAACACAAAATGTTAAAATTGACAAAGGAAATTTTGTAAAAGCTGAGGAAATAACTGACAGAATAACAAGATGACCTTCAGAATGAGTGAAATACTTACCAACTATTCACTTGTCCATAGGTTAATATACAAGGGATTAAAAAATATTTAATACAAAAGAAATTCAATGGAAAAATAGGCAAATGATATACATATTTCTCAAACTAAGTAATAAAACTGAACAACAAAATATGAAAAAATGTTCATGACAGAAATGTAAATTAAAAATACAGTGTTACACCATCTCACCCCAGTTAGAATGAATATCAAAAAACAAAAGATGACCAATGTCAGTGAAAATGTGGAGAAAAGGGAACTCTTCTGTTATGTTGGTGAGAATGTATATTACTACAGCCATTTTAGAGAATAATTGAGAGGTGCCTCAAAATTAAAGAGAAAACTGCCACATGATCCAGCTATCCCACCCCTGCTTACATAGCCAAAGGAAAAAATCCAATGTACAAAAGACATATCTGTCTGCTCATGTTCACTGCATCAGCAGATGAATGGATAAAGAAAATCATATAATTTATATACACTACATTAAAATATATAGACTATAATTATATAAGAATAATTTTGTGTTTTATACATAATATATAATGATATAGTATCTATGTGGATTATATTATATATTGTAATATATTTTTATATGTAAATTATACATTTAAGATATAAAGAAGAACGAATGGCTGTCATTTGCAGCAACATAGTTAGAACTGGAGACATCCTTGTTAGGTGAAAGAAACCACAGAAACACAAACACCACATGTACGCTGTCATATGTGGAAACCAAAAAAGACACAACTTGAAAGGAAAATAGTGACTACTGAAGTTTAGAATGTGTTGGTAGGAGCACACAAAGAGGAGGTTGAATTTGATCAGCATACATTATAATGTTACAGAAATAGTACACTGAACTATATTCATAAGTATAATTAATAAATGTTACTAGAAATGAAAAACAATCTGAAATACATAAGAAAAATATACATAATGGAAAACATGGTGTTAAATACAAAACAAATGCTTAAAATTACATGTAAACAATCATCTTTTTCAAGCAAGAATAACTCTGAGTGGGATTCAGCATGAGTTGATACACTAGGCAGCTGTATCTTCTCCAGTGTGAGGTCTCCAGGTAGTCACCTTGGCTGGTCAGTTTTCTGATGAAAGTGATTATTCAGCATTTTTCACCCTTCATTTCTCTGGATTTCTGGATCTGATCTTACTGTTACTGCTCAACTTTTGTATGCTCTTAAAATTGACTTCATTGTAAGCAAATCTGGGTCTACTTTAGAAGACTGGAAGTAGAAAAACAAAAACAAATTATTGCCAATAAATAAATAAATAAATAAAACAAGAATAAGCCAAACTTGGAAGTGTCAGTAGTGATCGAATACAGCTCACTAGCTACAGATACATATTGAAAATGTGATCATTTTCTGGACAGTTTTACAAAAATGAAATCACTAATGAATCCTCCAATTTTGTCAAAGCTTATTAAATCTAGTGACATAGTTATTAATGTGAGGCTTAATTAAAACTAATATAGCTGATAAATAACAAGGAGAAAGAAAAAATGTGATGGTTAAAAAAAGGAAACAAAGCTTATGTTTATAGGGTGTGAGGGATGTGGGGAGGGCAGGGAAATGGAAAAAAAGAGAAGTAAGTCATGTCATATACTAGCACAAATTCTCAGTGTTGAATGTGACTGGGATGTGTATATAAAATGTACCAATAATATCAATTTTTAAAATTAACATAGTTAGCTTTTAGATTTTAAGAGATCAGTGGAATAAAGCACACTTATATCATATAATTGTAGTCTATATATTTTAATATATTATATATAAATTATATATGATTTTCTTTATTATTCAGTGACCTTTTTTTACAAATAGTGTTCACTCAGATTTCTTATAAACTTAATAAATGAAGCAGCTTATTGTCTATTTTACAAAATGTAGAACATAGTTTTATTCATAAAATAATAACTGCTTATGTTACAGGATATGTCTTTCTTCTAGACAAATTATTAAGCATGTATTTATGTAATTACACATTTGCATACAGAAACCTTGCCTCATTATACACTGTCACTATGGAACAATGTAGTCAAGTTTTTATTGTTCGAGGAACTTATTGCTGAATCCTGAAAATTAAGTAGAAGCTGCTCTCCTGTACACATGGAACTGCAATCAGAGCTATGGCAGAGCCCACTCCACTTACTGATTGGTAAGATTTCTGAATTCCAGCATGGACAGGGAATTCCACTCTGCATCCTTTGCACACACAAACAGAGAAGAAGGAAGCACAACTGGGTATCATCATCTTCATTTTTCCTTGTGCTTCTGCCCTACAGCTTGCTGAGGAGGTGAGCATCAGAGCTGGCCAGGTGATGGCTTGGAAAACTGGTCCCAGGGTCACCAGTTAAGCCCTCTGGTGCCGAATATACAAGGAGGGAAAACCCATATGGCTCACATGTTGTAGGCTGGATGTAAGAACATCAAAGTGATCATAAAGGAGTAGTAAAAGGAGGCACCAATGTCATCTGTAGCCTGAAGTGGACGAGAAGAGAGACAGTTGAATGTGAAGAACCAATGTGTATCACTGAGCACCATGGTAAATGGATCACTCACACAGGGACAGTCCAGAGCAACAAATATTCTGAGTAACTCGTTCTTTCTCTTTACTCCTCACTAGGACAGAAAACAAGAGAGCCTGATAATGCAGCTGGACAGTTTATCTGGCAAACTCCAGGAAGCAGAGCAGGAAGAGGATAAGTGCAGAAGATGGTGTGGAGGTCAGATAGAGAACAACCAGCACAGTCAAAGACACAATGCTATAAACACAAAGGACAAGCAGGTGAGAAATGTAGCCCACTAACACATCTCCAGTATAATAGACAGAGGAGCCCCGAGCAAGAAGACATCCAGTATCTCCAGGACTGTGGGTTCTGTGCAGACTCTCAGTTTTATCAGAAATGAACCAAGATTAGAATTAAGCAGGATGGAGTCAGTGATTCTAGCTCTAATGGTCCAGGTAGAGCAAGCACAGAAGAAGCTAGGACACCACAAACAGCACAGCAGGTCCATTGTTTTCCTTCCAAGGTAAAATTCACAAGAAAGCAACACCAAAATTTCACAAAACAGGTAACACCTAAAAATATGGATATACAGAAATAGGGGAAGCTCAAGAGACAAATGGATAACTCAGATGTGATTTGGTAATTTTGGTTTTTTGTTACTAAAGTCATCGCCATAACTTATAAGCACCTCTGGTAACTGTGAGCTGGGCCACATACTGTCAGTGCTCTACCTTTCCCCCTTCACTTCAAATTTTAGGCAACATCAGCTTCAAGTAAGCATCTACAAAAATTTAAGAACATTTACCTGCTGGTCTTTGCTAGAGAGCCTGCCTCCTAAAGCTAGAGACTGGTTTATTTGTTCAAGATACACAGATAGGCCTGAGAATTTGCATATTTTCATTGCTTTGGAAACTCCTCAAAATGAATGACTTCTTGGTTGGTAGGAAAGTGTAAATATTCCAACCAAGTTCCCACTGACAAAGAGAAGCCTGACATGTGAGATAAGGTTAATTCAGAGTTTCTAAGCCATTCTCAAAATGGTCTGAATTCTCAAGATTCAAACCGTAAGCACGTACTTGAGCAAGCCTCAAAAACTTTTATAAGCATTGACAAGAAAGAAGCCCCCATCCTACAAAAATAGTGTGAGTTTAGAGGAAAATGAGAGTAAATTCCCAGACCCTTGAGAAAATCTATATTGCTTGCAGGATTCCTTTTAACTCACTGGTTGTATATTCTTCCTTTCTATCCTTTCCATAAATGATCAAATGACCTTTCCAGTTTCTTTACCAGAAATTTACAATCAAGGATAAACCCTTGAAATAGTGTTCATACTACAATATGCCTTTGTCCTATTGAAATATGGGTTCAATCCTTCTCTTTAAAAAGTTTTACATCCGGATGAAGTCCTGCCCCAAGTTGGGGTGTAGAGAAATAACTGATCACTCAGGAACATATTTGACTGCATGGTAAAGATTTGAGGAGTGAGAGTTGATGAAAACATTTAAGTAGAATCTCCACTTCCTACAAAATGTTTCCATAACAAGGTGATATCTGGCTCTATGTTTTATATTTCCCACTCATACCTGAGTTATATTAGGACAAGATCTTTCTCATTTAGAGAAGGAAAAGACTGAAGGGCAGAAGACAGGAAGGAATAGGAAGAAAAATAATGACCACTGTGGGGGAAATGGACTCTTCATTTCTGTTTGAAATGCCGAATGTTCTGTTTAAGTGAGTTTATGAGTCCCAGTATTCAGACATAGCCTTTTAAAAACTAATCTTTCCAAACTACTGTAGTCTTCATTCTTTCCTCTGCTACTTATTGAGAATTACTGTTATACCAATTATTCTCCAGTCAGTGTTGGACTAGCTAGGCTAACATTACCTTCAATTAATTTATATTCTTTGTGTGTGCTAAGGATGGAACTTCGGATCTTGTACTTACTAGGCAAGCACTCCTAACACTTTAAATATGTCATTCTGCCTTATATTTTCTGAATAGAAGTCTATGTGATTCTTATCCATATTCCTTCACAGATAATATCTTATAAGTAAAATGAATATGTTTTTCTCTTGCTTCTCTCAAAATATTTGGGGGGAGAGGTATGATCGCCTATCACTTGAATATGGCATGGCTAAATATAGACTTCTTGATATTTCACCTGCTTCATGTTTAACTGAGGTTCTTGGACATATGGGTTGGTGTTTGTCATTATTTCTGGAAAATTCTCAATCAGAATAATTTCAAATATTTTATTCTATTCCTTTCTCTTTGCTCTGGTATTTTCACTGTGCAGATGTTGCATCTTTTATAATTGTGCCATATTTCAAGTGTATTTTGTTCAGTACTTTTTCCATCTTACTTTCTCTTTTACATTTCAGTCTTGGAAATTTCCATTTATATATGTTTAAGACCCATATTCTTTCCTCTATCATAACCAATTAACTAATGAGCCCATCAAATATATTTTTTTTATTTCTGGTACATTAGTTTTTTCTCTTCAATTTGTTCTGAGAATTTTTATGTGTCTGCTTACACCATTCATTTGTTCTTGCCTATTTCCACTAGTTGCATGAGCATATTAATCATAGCTGTTTAAAATATCAACCTGAGGATTACTATTTTCCCACCATATCTGACTATGATTTTGTTACTTGTTTTATCTCCTCAGATTTTATATGGTCTTTTGACATCATATGCCTTACTACTTTTTGTGCAAAGCCAGATGTGATATGTTGAATGATAGGAAGTGAAGTAAATCAAACTTTACTTTAAAGTTGCAGTGGTGGGTTAACTAATGGTCAATTTGGAGTGTGCAGCTGAACTGAGCAATTATGGTTCTGGGTATGGAAAACCCACTTGAAGATTATTGCCAAGGGTATAAAAAGTGAATTGGAGGAGAATGTCATAGGCTGTTGATTTTCCTGGAGAGGTTTGCTGAGGCTGGTTTTCCTGACATGACCTTGGCTGTAACCACTGGAGGAACTTAGTTCCTTACTGTCACCACAGATGGCTACTACTTTCTTTGTGGGAGCTCAGGTGTTTGTTTGGAGAGTCACTTCCTGGCTCCAGTGCACACCCCTCAGTCCAGCGGCACACAACCTTCACCCTGCTGGCATAGGCATTCTAGCTTCCACTACTGGCCTTTGGGCTTTCCTTCTTGATATGGATGAGCATGAGCATTGCTGTGGGCCCTAGCCTCTGGCTGGACTAGTGTGGGACATTGCTATGGGATCAATGCCATTGAACACACTCATGGGATGTTGCTGTGGGATCCAGGGCCTTGGCTGGATTCTTCAGGTCTCTAGCATGTGGACAGATCTTTTGCACACTTCTGAGTTTGACTCTTTGGGTGAATATTATAAAATAACCCTATAAACTATGTGTCCAGTATTAATATTTTCCCTTGCAAAACCTGACTGCCACAGTGATTTAGTGTTAGATTTAACATTTACCTAAGAGTTATATTGTTCACTGTTTGCTGTAGCTATGGGTA
Source organism: Petromus typicus (assembly GCA_004026965.1). Lineage (NCBI taxonomy): Eukaryota > Metazoa > Chordata > Mammalia > Rodentia > Petromuridae > Petromus > Petromus typicus. Next base: position 60,858 of record PVIR01004772.1, on the reverse strand, counting down.
TGTGAAGCTTCAATTTCCTCTAATGTCATTTTATCTGCCTTGTTGTCCTTGTACTGTCTAGCAAATCTCTTAAGTAGAGTCTGGGCTTACAGTTCCTTCTCTTCTATTCTCCTATTATTATAGAGAAAAATGTCAGTGTGATTATAAAGTGAAGAGAGTGAACCTTTTCCATAGCTGTGAGTTTTAGGTGAGCATATTTCATATGGCTGTGACCTTCACAACTGCTTCTCACCTTTTTAAATCTCTTTTGTTGGAAAGGGACCTAGAAAGGACAAGTTGAACCTTTCCTCTCATCTCATAGACATACAGGCTATGGGACAGTAGTGTTTGGGAGGGCAAGCAAAGCACCAAAACCTCTGAGTGTATTTCAGAATGGTTATTTTCTCTACTCCTGTGAGGCCAACAGCTAAGTAAACTGTTTCGAATCTTTACCACAAGATCCTACTGGGGCTCCTGGAGGTAAAACTCATGAAGTCATAGGGCATTTTAAGACTCAGATCCCAGGAGTTTGTATACTTCATGCAATTTCATATTCAACCACCAATGAGTCTTCACTTACCACTTAGTGTCCTGCAAATACACATGCACACACGTGCACTCACACCAGCTCTAACGGCTTCTGCTCTTAGAAGACTGAGATTCTCATCTCATTACTCCTTCCAGCTTTTAAGGAATCAGATTTTCCAGTGTGATTATGATTCTACAATGCCTCTAAGAATTATTGCTTTTCTTTCTTTCTGTGCCACTTTTGCCCAGTATTAACAGGCTACAGTGGCACAGGCTTCTTGCTCCTCCATAATTCAGCTGTTACATTGGAAGTAGCGTATCTTGGTTGAGTTCACTCTCAGCCAAGATCAACTCACTCCAACTAAATTCTTCCCCTTTGAAGTAACCATTTGTGCCTCCATTCTATAATCCTGCCTGTCTGATACTTGTTATCAGCACACGTCCAAAGACCTGCCCAGCTTCCCCCCTTTCCACACTTATAATGGATAAAAACTGGATTTCCTGGATGTCCTTTGTTTTTGCTGCCCAGAGCAGCTTAGATCAGCCTAAGACTCTGCTTCTTTCAAGTCTCTGAGTCTGAATTTCCCACTTTTTGGTCTCGTGGACATCTTACTAGCTCATGGGCAAGTAGGACCCACTCCAGAGGTCTCTGTAACAACCCCTTTCTCATTCCCAATATCTTTCCTTTTTTTCTGTTTTTTTATTTGCTGTCAGGCTGAAATAACATCCAGATCTCTACTCCTTGGAGACTGAACCAAGACTTATTTTTAATACATAAATGAGTTAACATAATGCTTGTTGAATCAATGCTTGTTGAATCAAAAATATTTGCCTTTCTGGCACATTAAATATTCAGTGGCTCTTATCCCAACACAAAAACAACCAGAGATAGTTAAACCATGGAGTGGAGAAAGAAAACATAGAGAAAATTGAAATGTTACCAAGAATTATTGTGGGTTTACTGTATTACATATTCTTCGCTCTTCCTTCCTATCATACACTCACTCCCAGGCTTTCTGTACTTGACTCTCCATCGTCTTGTTCAGTGATCCTTTCTATTCCTTACTCTCTAAACAGAAAACACATTCTTAATTGCCCTTTTATACATTTTTTTAAATTTTAGAATGTTTCTTTTGTACATGTTTGCAGCACATGATGTTTACATTCACTCCAGGAAGGGAGTACAGGTACTTAATATATCTTTATTTCTTTTTTATTCACCTTCCTTTCCCCACTCTCTTCCATCACCCGGTCTCTGTATCCCATTTCCCTATTTTCATTACTATCTTTAACTTTTTTAGTTTATGTTTGTGACATAGAATGAGTATATTCATTATGAGTAGTTGGCACATTTACATGATATACCTCAACTCTTTTTATGTGCCCTTCCCAATTTTTGATCCCCTTCCTAATTTTAAAATATCTATCTCCCAGTTTCCTTTTATCAATCTTTTGTTTTGCTCTTGACTTGTACTATGGATAACTAATATGAGAGAAACCATACTCAGCTTAAGCTTGTTTATCTCATCTATTTCATCCAGCATATTTTCAAGATCTCTCCATTTCCCTCCAAATGTCTTCAGTTTATCTTCAGAAATATAAATATGGAGATAAATAAATAGAAATACAGATAGAAACATATTTATGTTTGCTTATACTGATGCTTCAAATCATTTCATTTACAAAGAATATATGCATGGGAGAACTAAAACCTTGTTTTTAGAGATATAATTCTTTTAGCATTTTTACCATGTACATATATTTTCAAGGGGAAAAAATAAAAGGATATTATTAATTATCCATCCATAACATGAGCATTTCTAACTACAAAACAGCAATAAAATTACCTATTTCAAGCATCATACTCAAAAGTAAAATGCTTTTACTATGAAGCCAGAAATAAGAACAAAACCCAGATATCATTTTTCTTCCTTTTATTCAGAATTATACTGCAGATCTTAGCACAGTGAGGGAAACAAAAATCATAAAAACCACACCAGTCTTTATTTTCATATGACATTATTATGTGTATAGAAATAGAAAAATAAAATTTCTTATCTCCCATCAATTTCAACAAAAATTACAATATATGAAATTAACAAGTTTTTTGGATATAAAATCAGTACGTATACTTAATTTTATCTTATATGCTAGTAATTAGTGATTAGAAAAAATATTTTGGGGGGGCCAAGGTCTTGCTTTGTAGTTCAGGCTGGCCCCGAGCTCATTTTGTAGCCCAGGCCATTTTGAACTCACAGCTATCCTTTTGTCTCTGCTTCCCAAGTGCTGGGATTATAGGCGTGAGCCACCACACCCAGCACTGTGGCATGTGGTTACCAAGTACAGGAACTGCAAGTGTGCGCACCACACCTGACGCTGCAGTATGTGGTGAGCAGGGATTTAACTCGGGACCTTGATCTTGTCAGGCAGATGCTAGAACCACTGAGCTAAATCCCTGGCCCTAGAAACAATTTTTAAAATCCATTTAAAATGGAATAAAAGATATAAAATTATTTAGAATAAGTGTAATCCTGTTTAAAACAAGAGAAGAATATCTGTTTTTACCACTTTTATGTTCCATTTTTGTGAAATTTAGCGGTGTGATTCAAAGTCAGTTCTTTTTCAGCTAATTCCACAAAAATATTACTTCTTGATCTAGCAAAAGCACATAAACACATCCAATAAATCTGAGGAAAAATGTGCTTTTCAATGAGTGATGCTGAAACAATTTAATATCTTTATTAAAAACCATATAGCACTCTTTACAACTGATGTGAAATTGATCAAACCTAAATATTCCAGGGAAAACCATAAAGATTTCAAAACAAAATATGAGAATGTATTTATGACTTTCTGGTTTAAAAAAATAAGTAGAACAAATCACTAATGGTAAAAGAAGTTGAAAAATCATTTTTTTAATTTAAATCTTTATTGGTACCTTATGAATACACATCATCGCATTTAACATTGAGTTTATAGCAACATATGACATGACTTGATTCTCATTTTTCCCTTTTACCCTTCCCTGAAAAATCAAAAAAAAAATTTTTTTAGGTTTTTTTTTTGAGACAGGGTCTTGCTTTGTGTTTCAGGATGGCCCTGAGCTCAGCCTCAAACTCACATCACAGCAATCCTCCTGCCTCTGCCTCCCAAGCACTGGGATTACAGGTGTGAGCCACCACACCCAGCACTGTGGTATGTGGTACTGGTTGCTGCTGGGCTTGAGTCTCCATGCCCAGTATGGTACGTGGTTACCGGGGATCGAACACCGGGTCCTTGCGCTTGCAAGACAGGCACCGGAACCACTGAGCTAACTCCCCAGCCCTGAAAAATCATTTTTAAAAAATTAAATAATCTGCTTCCAAATGCTAAGAACCAAATGAACTATCAAGCAACATCTGCAGTGACAGTAAATACTTATGAAAAAGACTCATAGTTCTATATTTTTTAAAAACTCAAACCAGTTTTTAAAGGACTAACAATAATTTTTAAGGAGAAAAATTAATTGAATAACCACTTTACAAAAGATGATATGTAAGTAGCTAGTAAACATATAAGAAAAGCTATTATTATTATCTAGAAATTTTAATAATTAAAAACTAAGATGAGATTGGGCTATACATATAACAGTGTGGTTAAATGAGAAATACTGAAAATAACAAGCATTCTTATGGGCAAAAGAGAATTCTGATCTAAAAATTATTAATGAGTGTGAATAGATTTCTTATTTTGAAAGATAATTTGGTAATATTTATAGCTTTAAACTTATGCTTATCCTGTGATATAATAAATACATATCTGGATGTATAACCAAGAAGAGTAAGTGTACACAAACAAAATGAATTATCAGGAATTTTGTAGTAACCTTGTTAATAGAATGTAGAAGCTAAGAATGAACCAATTGTCTATTAAAAAATAATTGATAAGTAAAATGCTGTATAGCACACAAAAATTCATAATAAATAACAATAACTAAGAACAAAATTATAGATAGACCTCACATAACATTCAATATTTAGCAGAAAGCCAGGAACTGAAACTAAATGTGTTGAGCTGACGCTATAGCCCAAAGGTGACAACCATGGCTAGCATGAATCCAACACTGTTTCAAATACCCCAAACAACGAAATAAAATAAAGATGCTACTTATCCTTTATATAAAGATCAAGAATGAGCAAAATGAATCCATGATAAGAATAAGAGTAGTGGGCTGGTGAGTTAGCTCAGTGGTTCCAGTGCCTGTCTTGCAAGCGCAAGGACCCGGGTTTGATCCCCAGTAACCATATACCATACTGGGCGTGGAGGCTGACGCCCAGCAGCAACCATATGTATTTATGTGCCTGGCACATACCAGAGTGCCAGGCGTGGTGGCTCACCCCTGTAATCCCAGCACTCGGGAGGCAGAGGCAGAAGGATTGCTGTGATGTGAGTTTGAGGCTGAGATCAGGGCCAGCCTGAATCACAAAGCGAGACCCTGCCTCAAAAAACCTAAAAAGAAGAATAAGAGTAGTAGACAGCCCCAAGAAAAGAATGAAGAGCAGTGTTTAGTGAAGAGATCAGGCAGAAAATTCTTAAGCAATGCAAATTTTCCATTTCTAGGTCTAAGTGGTGGTATATCTCCATGCTCATATATGCAAGAAAAAGCTCATTGCACATCGAAATTTGTGTGTTTAAAAGTATAAATGTGAATATTATTTTACTTATCTGTATTGTACTGGTTTCCCACCACCTCCTCCAAACACTCAATCCACAAGGCTCCTGAATTCCATTACCTTATCCAAAGTATAATCTTTCCCTGCCCTTTGTTTCATTTTTTTCTCAAAAATTGATTTTACTGGTATATTTTATACATACATTGTGATCACATTCTCAAATTCTCATTGAGAATTTGTACCATTATATAATATATCTTGATTTGTTGTTGTTGTTGTTGTTGTTAGAAACTGACACCTTTGCAAAGAGGAGAAAAAACAAACATTTGTCCAAATCTGTTTTTCTAAAAGAATATGATTTTCCAGAAAAAGTTCATAACTTTAAGGATCTTCCAGAGACTAAACATGTCATTGCTTCAAAAAGAACTATTATCATCAATAAAATGGTGGTAAAATTTTCTTTCTGTTTCTCTATTTAAACCTGTGTCCTCATTAATGCAATGCACTGTATATATGATCTATGCCTTTCCTTTATATCCTACTATTAGAATACATTGACATAGACATTGCTTTAAAATACAGTAGTACTTGCCTCCCCTAATAACTCATTTATTGCTACAAATCTAATGGCTCACATATTCCAAGCCATCTATTACTAGTGCACCATATTTGGCCTGGAAATAAAGCCCCAAGTTCTATATCCATTTGTCTGGAAATAATGAATTAAGCTTGTATCCAATATCCTCAGTCACTTAAGTCTCTGTATCTAAGGTATAAATAGTTAGCTTGAGTCCACAGGGCTCTTCATGGCATTTTCATGAACATGGGTGGTTGATTCTATGTGGAAATTAACATAGTGCCCTTGCTCATGCCCAACATTTATAAAACATCTAGCTTTTCCTATGAGTAATTGATTAAAAAGTGCTAATTAAAAATGCACAAATAAAAAACATTCCAATAACACTTTGGATGCTTTTCTCAATTACTTTCTAGAGAAGATTTTCCTCCTCAAGGTTTTCCTCAGGGCAAGTCTGACATCTTTATTCCTCAGGCTATAGAGTAATGGGTTGAGCATAGGCACCACAGCGGTATAGAAAATGGAAGACACTTTTCCCTGATCCAGGGATAAAATAGAAGGTGGTTTGAGATACATAAAAGCTCCAAACCCAAAGAAAAGTGATACCACAATTATGTGGGAACTGCAGATGCTAAATGCCTTCGACCTACCCTCAGTGGAGCTAATGTGGAGAATGCTGGAAAGAATGAAACCATAGGATATAAAAATAGTAACAATGGGAACCCCGATGCCAATGGCCACAACAATAAAGACCACCAACAAATGTATGTAAGAGCTATTGCAGGACAACTCTAGGAGTGGAATTATGTCACGCATATAATGATTGATGAGGTTGTCTGCAAAAAAGGTCATAAGCGCCAGGTTTCCCATATGGGCCACAGCACCAAAAACCCCCATCCCATAGACACCCAACAGAAGGAGCAAGCACACCTGGGGAGACATGATGATCATGTACAACAGTGGCTTACAGATGGCCACATAGTGATCATACGCCATTGCTGACAGGATGTAGGATTCAGAAAAGACAAAGAAACAGAAGAAAAAAAATTGAATCATGCACCCTATATAGGAAATGCTGTCCTGCTTTAGTACAAAACCCATCAGCATTTTAGGTGTGAGGGTCGTGGAGTAACTAAAGTCTATGAAAGACAAGTTGAGGAGGAGAAAGTACACGGGAATATGTAAGTGAGGGTTCATCCTTATCAGAGTGATTAAGCCCAGGTTCCCCAGCACTGTAACCACATAAAAATCCAGAAACAGAAAGAAGAATGGAACCCGGAGTCCTGGCTGGTCCGGTAAGCCTGCGAGGATGAACTCTGTCACTGAGGAGGCATTCTCAGCAGCCATTCACAGGAGATTCTGTGAGGGGAAAAGAAAAGTTGCTGAGAGAACCTATCCAACATGGAAGCTGATGGGAGCAAAGTAAGTGGAGAGAGAAAAACAGAAGCATTCACTGAGTGTAAGCTACAGGCGAGACACTCTTCTGAATGCTGTGTGGCATTAGCATTCTGCCCAGTCTACAGAGGTGAAATGATACCTAAAGCAACTTGCACAAAGTCCCAATGCCGCTGAGTTCTAGGTGCACTTTGGCCATCTGCCCATGGGCTTGAGCTTATGCCCAGCCTGCTACAGAGCACAGCGGGTAGGGAAGGCACTTACTACTTCAACTTGGAGCTGCACTGCTGCTCTCTACTGTCCCACACGGGCTCTTCAGGAAAATGCGAAGGACCCTGGGAAGAAGATGGCGGGAACTTGGAGCCCAGAACACTCAGCTTTCGTTTCTTTCTTCACTTTGAGGATCAAGACTTCATTCTTTTATCGTATTTCTCTTTCTAAACTGCAGAACATGGTCTCTGAGGTTCTTATGCAGCTACCAGGGGAAGAGCAGACTCCTTTCTGAACACCACAGACAATCAGTCCAGAGTTTTATTCTGGATTAAAGATCGCAAAGAGCTAATGACAATGGCTCCCAGAGGATGATTACCTAGAGACCATCTCCCCCAAGGAAGAAGGCATATTCATATACATGCTTTGATAAGGTTTCATCTTGCTTTGAATGACCTGGTCTTTCCATCTTGAGACTTCTTGTTAAGCATGATTAAGAAAAAAACACTGTAGGAAAACATAGTTCTTGCTAGCTTGGTGCTAGCACTCACTTGTACCAAGCACTGCACCACCCAACAGCATTGCTCAAATGAGTTTTACTTCATTTATTGCTCACAACAGTTTCATAAGTTAGATCTCTTCCCCTACTTTGGAAATGTGGAACCTTCAAGATATATATCATAGAGAAAAGTGATTACAGTTAAGGATGATACAGTTTATTCTTGAAAACTGCAGAGTGGCTGTTAAGTGCTGTCAGCACAAAAGTATTAATCATGGGAACTCGTGCATTTGTGAACTGTCTAGATTTAGCCTCTCCACTATGTATATGTATTTCAAAACAGCATGTTGTGCATAGTAGACATGTACTGCATTTTCTTGAGAGATTCTGAATAAATGAAAACAAATAATTTTAAAGAAAGTTTGAAAGTTTTAGGGCCAAGAAAGGTCAAATTAGTATGTATTATACATCACAGGAGAATATTCAATATTTCATTTGCATCAAGTAGTTATTTGAACTTCTTCAAACTCAAAAATGAAGCTTTTCTGGGCTGAAGATTTAGCTCAGTGGTTCCAGAGCCTTCCTTGAAAGCACAAGGTCCCTAGTTCAGTCCTCTGTAACCACATACAACAAAGCTGGGTGTGGAGACTCATGCCCACCAGCAATCAGCACCACATACGACAGTGCCTGTAATCCCAGCACTTGGGAGGCAGAAGCAGGAGGATTGCTGTGAGTTCAAAGCTGAGCTCAGGGCCAGACAAACTTCTCTTATTTCCCCCCACTACCTGCTTATGCAGTTCAATTTTGGTGATTAAAATCAAATACTTCTCTGAGTCTCCCACTTCCTCAGGCTCCCCTTCTGTCTCTTAGGCAAAAGCTTTCTTTCTCAATAAAGTTCCTCCAATCTTACCCTCCATCATTCTAAAATTCCTTGTTCAATTTTAGAGAACACCAATTCCCATTTCAGGCATCTTTCAGGTTGGGAGCTAGGCTTGCTCTCCTGTATCATTTTGGAGGTCTTCCACCAAGATTACTGGATGGAGACCCAAGGCTTATTTCCTACCCAAGATAACAACACATGCAGCCTCGGAGAGCATTTGGATAGACACTCTATAGAGGAACCCCGACTGCCAAACACAACTGGGACCCTCTCTAGCCAGAAGTAGCCAGGATGGTGTTCACCCACTGCCCTCTCATCACAGTATGGGGTACTTCAGAAGGGGGAATGTTATAGCTAGGCAAGCTAGGTGGACATCTCATAGGAAGTGAAACAGGCTGGCTCTCTAAAAGTCCACAGAGAGAGAGCCAACACGGAGGACAGTCAAAGAGACGTATACTAACGGATAGCATTACCGAAGGAGAAAACTACCCCACCCAAGGAGAATAAACAACAGGGATTGATATTCTAAGTAGTCATCAGTTTGATATTCAAAGTAGGCACCAGTCTCCTGGGGTGAAGGGCCAAGATCTTGATCTATCCCCTCCCAGAAGACTCCTGACTGAAAATTCTTGTTACATGACTTGATCGCCCATTGGATCCCCATTTAATCAGTATTACCTAAGTAGCTGTACTCAATCTCGTTGGTTGATTGTGTGTTTGTCCATTTTGTGCTATCTCATTGTACCAATATTCCCTAAGCAATGTTACTGGTTGACTATAATTTTGTCCCACCTTACACCCAACTTACCTCATAGTTTTACTCCATAAAAGCCCCCTGGAAGTGAGGTGAGCAGACCTCCTACTTTCCTAGGTCATCCTTCTGTCTCTCTTAGGCAAAAGCTTTCTCAATAAAGTTCTTCCTATTCTTAAAAAAAATATTTCTCAGATAAATATATCAATTTTTGTTAAGATTTCATGGCCTGTAATTGGACACAAAAGTAAATGTGTCCAACAATTGAGGAGTTGAAGAAAGACTTTAACCAAGAAGGATATTCCTTCAACATATTACACTTCTATTGTGTCCCAAGAAATTCATTATTATTTAGTGGTAAAAAAAAATCTGCTCTTTTATTCAAATGGGAGAGGGAGTACATAAATAAAGATATAAAACATGAAACATGAAGAAAAGGGAAGCAAGGGAAAGAAGTAGAAAAGAAAGGATATAGATTTTGATTTTAAAGAGTTAGTGACATTTGAGCAATGACTCCAAAGAAATTTGAAAAGTATTGTTTGGTGAGACAAGTTATTCTACTAAAATGTCCTATTTGTGGCTTAACCCATGACCCTTCCCTTCCAAGGTATTACGTTTTGTCCTTACTTTGAAAAAAATAGGTTAATTCAAATTATTGGTTCTGGAGAAAAAAATTCTGAATGTAGCAGCAGGATAAAGGAGAGAGAGACACTAGTGGGGATTCAGATGATCACAAGCAACAGAGTGTAGATTATTGACTAAAACTGATACAAGGGCTAATACAGTTTTGTGCAACAATTTGCTTTCTACATTCCTTATTAAGAGCATTTATATGTTAAGAATAACAGATTTCATAGCCAAGAAATAAATCTGTTTTGAAAAATTTAATCTCAGTAAGTAAATGGCTTATAAATGTTTTAAGTCAGAGTGAAGGGCCAACATCCTGTTGGAGACATTGGGAAATAATAACATAAAGGAAGAAGTCAGCCTCTCTCCAGTTCAATCTGTCTGAAACTACTTCATGCGTCTTGGCATGTATGTGTTTTCAGTACATGTAAAGACGTTAGTGAGAACTTCCTCACTCTCAGCTCCCTCACAGCAGTAACTGTGTGTCACTCTCCATGTGGCCTTAGAACTGTCCTCATCTCAGAGTAACTTTCACAAATTCGAACCTTATTCTCAGTCCCTCTGCACACATCTAAGAAGCAGAGAAAAACAAACCACTATCAACATTTTAAAATAATTCCCACAAGGTGAATGCTCCTTGAGACCCACAGAAGACAAAACCTTAGGGGTTCGTTAAGGCTCACCTGCCTCTAGCGCTTCAGAGTATTGCTCTATACATGATGCAACAGCAGGGCAAGTTCTTTAGAGGGTTTTGTCAGTTCAGAGATGGTTTCCATGGTAACTTCACTTCTAATGCCTCAGGGATTTATTTCAAGTGAATCAGAGTTCCTCTAAACCTCTTCATTGTTGACTTGTTCCAACACAAGCACAGAAGCAAAATATATTTTTTTATTGGATGGCAGAACTGTCCCTTTTCCTAAAACCTGAGTCTCTTGTGTGACAGTTTCCTTGTTCAATTTATTGCTAACTTGAAAATGTATGTGCAGCATGTATTATGACATGCTCATAGGGAACTGCATGCACAATACAGTGATTTGGACCTACAGTGGTGCACTAACATTCTAATGTCTTGTACATCATCAAACAGCATGTAGATCATGCTAATGGCAACATCCTCCTATCCACACAGGAAAAACCTAAGAAAAAGCCAGAATTTTAATTAAAAAGTCAATCAGCCTTCCAAGAGAAAAGATGGCAGCTAAAATGTCCTCATTTGAAATTGCTTCAGCTAAGAACCTAATTTGGATATGAACAACTTGTTCTACAACAACTACACGACCCAGTTTTCAACCTCAGCTTCACAGAAATATAAGAAGACAGAGAGAGGAGAAAAGGAAGGAACGATGTCGGTTAGAAGAAAGGGATAAAAGGATGAAGGAAGGAAAGTAGAAAAAAGGAAGAAAGGAAGGATTTCAGCTGAAGAAAGAAAGTAACAGAAGACATCAGGTAAAGGAAAAAGGAGGGAGGAAAGAAAGAAGAAGCACAGATAGATTTCATGTGGGCTGTAAGGATGGACATAAAATTATAGTAAAAGATGAAATCAGCAAATACTCATTTAATAATGGTTTCTTTTTTAATTTAAATCTTTATTGGTACATTATGAATACACATCATAATTGCATTCAATATTGAGAGTTTGTCCAGAATATGACATGACTTGATTCTCATTTTTTCCTTTCTGCCTGCTCTGCCACCCCGACCCCCTGCATACATAATCTTTTTCTTTATTACAGCCACATTCTTTTTTCCTTCGTTATTAACCCCTACACACTCTTTCCTTTTAAATATTTTCTATTCCATAATATCAACTATACACACTACAACTCATTTACATCTTCATTTTCTCATACCAGAGAAAAGATACGATATTTACACAACGGTGACTTATTTATTTCACTTATGAGGATGTCCTCAAGGTACATTCATTTGAGTATGAATGATTCAATCTTATCATTTTTGATGGCAGAGTCATATTCCATTCTATAAAAGAACCATGTCTTCTTTACCCAGTCTCCCATTGATTGATATTTGGATTGTTTCCAAAATTTTTGCTGGCTAATTCTGAAATAGCAGCTATTCTTTGTGGAGTGAGATGAAATCTCAGTGTTGTTTTCATCTGCATCTCTCGAATGACTAATGATGTGGAGCATTTCTTCATACATTTCTTAGCTGCTCTTACTTCTTCCTCTGAAAAGTATCGTTCAATTCAGATCCCCATTTTTTGATTGGGTCTTTAAATTGGGGAGGGGCTGATTTTTTTAAGCTCTTTATCTGTTCTACATAGTAGCCCTTTGACTGAGGAACAGCTGGTAAAGACTCTTTCCCATATTGTTGGCTGCCTTTTCACTCTGTTGGTGGTTTCCTTTGCTGTGCAGAAGCTTTCTAATAGAAGGAGATCTTATTTATTGATTTCTTCTGCCAATTCTCGTGTTATAGAGGTTTTGTTCAAGAAGTCTTTCCCTAAGCCAATGTCTTCAAGAGTTTTACCTAACCTGTTTTGCAGCAGGTTTACTGTGTCTGTTTTAATATTTAGGTCTGTTATCCACTTTGATTTTAGCTTGGTGCACAGTGAAAGAGATAGGTCTAACTTTAGCCTATGCCAAGTTAAATCCCAATTCTTCCAGCACCATTTGTTGAAGAGGCTCTCTTTCCTCCATTGAGGATTTTTGGCTCCTTTGTCAAAGATGAGGTGGTTCAGTGTATCTGGAGTAGTTTTTAGATCTTCTAATCTACTCCATTGATCCTCAGGTTTGTTACTTTGCTAGTACCATGCAGTTTTTATCACAGTGGCTTGATAGTATAGTTTCAAGTTTGGAATTGTAATACCCCACACTATGTCCCTGTTGCTTAGAATTGTTTTTGCAATTCCAGGTCTTTTGTGGTTCCAGATGAATGTTTTGATTTTTTAATCTAGGTATGTGAAATATGCTGCTGGGATTTCAAGTGGGATTGCATTGAATCTATATAGTAGTTGTAAGAATATAGCTATTTTGACGATATTGATTCTTCCTATCCAGGAGCAAGGTATGTCTTTCCCTTTTTTGATATCGTCTATCTCCTTTTTCAGAGTGCTATAGTTTTCAGAGTAGAGGTCTTTTACTTCCTTTGTTAGATTCATCCCTATATATTTCATTTTTTGGGTGCTATTGTGAAAGGGACTGACTTCCTAATTTCTGTATCAGTGGGTCTACTCTTTGTGTATACAAAGGCTGTTGATTCTTGAACATTGACCTTGTATCCAGTTAAATTTGGTGATTAGGTCCAGCAGTTTTTTAATTGAGTTTTTAGGATCTTCTAGATAGAGTATTATCTCATTAGCAAATAATGACAATTTAACTTCTTCTTTTCCAATCTTTATTCCTTTTCTTTCTTTCTCTTTCCTAATTGTTGTTTCTAGTATTTCCAGAACTATCTTGAACAGAAGTGGTTAGAGAGGGCATCCTTGTCTTGTTCTTGATCTTAGTGTGAAAAGTTTCAGTTTTGGACCATTTAGTATGATGCTGGCCAATGGTTTCTCATAGATAGCTTTTATTAGTTTGAGATAGAGACCATCTATTCCAATCTTCTGTAGGGTTTTGAACATAAATGGTGTTGTATTTTGTCAAATGCTTTTTCTGCATCACTTGAGATGACCATATGGTTTTTGTCCTTGAATTTGTTAATATAGTGTATAACATTTATTTATTTACATATGTTGAATCATCCTTGCATACCTGGGATGAATCCAACTTGGTCAGGGTGTAATAACCATTTCTTAAATCCAGAAAATTCACAGAAGCCTCTCCTAAATACACACAGTAATTTCAAGAGTGAATAATATATCTGTGCAATTAAAGAAAAAACAAACTGAAAATTATTTTATACAAGTTTGCATTCCAATTTATTTTCCCTATCCCTCTTTATCTGCATTTTTAATTCATACATGTTTGTAGTTCATAATGTTTATATTCCGTATGTGGAGTTTGTAAATGTACCTATCACCACTTAATTCCTTCTTATGTTCCCTTTCTCTGCTCTCCCTGTCTTTCTTTTCATCCCTTCATCCCCTTCTCATTTGAGATAGACCTAAACCCCTACTTCCCATTTGCTGTCTTTTATTTTGCTCTTTATGCATAATTTGATATGAAATATTTGGAATAAATTTGTATTAAAACCATTTTAAGAAGCTAGAGTGTCCTTTGCAAAGAATTGTATTAGATTATTTTAATTAAGGACTCTTTGGAGGTCCTGTTTTCCTCTTTTGTAAATTACTAATTCAAATATTCCAAAGAATTTTCTAGTATCTCTAATTTGACAATGGAGCATAAAATTATTCCTAATATTCTTTATGATTTTTAATGTCTGTTGGATCTATAGTTACTGACATGCTTTCAGTATGTTGACATTTTTTATTTTAGATCTTTTCTTGATCACACTAGCTAGAGCTTTCTAAGTTCTACTGATCTCTTAAAAATTTCTATTTTCACTGATTTTTTCTATTATTTCTATTACTACTATTTCTCTGTTGTTGATCTATTTCATTAATTTATACTTCACATTTATCACTTTTTGCTGTTTAGTTTGAGTATGATGTACTCTTCTATTTCTAAAGTTTTAGAGTGAGAATTATTGACTATGGATTTTAAAGTTTTCTTCTATAACATAGGCATTTAAAATTCTAAATTGCTTTACAAAACTGTTTCATCTAAACTGTAAAATGTTCAGCTTTTTTTTTCATTTTTGTTTAGTTCAGAAGTGTTTTCTCATCTTCCATGAGGTTTGTTTTCAACAATTGGTTATTTAAAGTATGTTGTTTAATTTCCAAATATGTGGAGATTTTAAAGAGATCTGTTCTTAGTTTCTAATTTAACTCCACAGTAGCAAGAGAACATATTTTGTATGTTTTTAGTACTTCCAATTTATTGAAACTTGTTTAATGTTCCAGCATATGGTCTATCTTGGTGAATTTTCCATGTGCACATAAAAAAATCAGTATTCTTTTGTTGAAATTTTCTATAAATGTCACTTTCTTCATGTAAGTTTATGGAATTATTCAATTCTTCTATGTTCACAATAAGTTTCTATGTACATATTCTACCAACTAGTGAAAGAATAATGTTGGTGTCACCAATTTAAGTTCTGTTTTTCTATTCCCCTTTTAATTTTGTCAATATTTTCCATATATAATTAAAATCATGTTCTTAGGTACATATGTAGAATTGTTACTTTTTTTTACTACTACACACTTTAATATCTGAAATGTCTCCAATTACCTTAATATTCCAGGTCCTGTTGTCTTATCTATTAGAAATTAATGTATCTTCCAAATTTCTTGATATTAGTTTTTTATAGTCTATTTTCCCCCATTTTTTGTTCTTTTTTAACTCAGATGTAAGATTTGTGCTTCTATACAGGGTACAGTGTGACAATTCAATGTAAATGTAGTATATGATGATAAAATGAGGGAAATAAGCATTTCTGTCTCCTCAAACATTAGTCATTTATATGGGTTGGGAATTCTCATACTGCTCTTGTTACTTTAAAATGTATCAAACTTTGTCATGGGCAATAGTTATCATACTGGGCTATAGAAAACTAGAAATCATTCCTCGCATCAACTGTATCTGGGAACCTTACATAACTTCTTTTGCTCCTCCTTCCAGGTTTCTAGTTACCACTATTTCGCTTGTTCTTCTGAGGTCAAATATTTACCTTTCAGAGATGAGTGAAGACATGTGGTAAAATTCTGTTTCTGTGCCAGGCTTACTGAACTCAATTAACCTAATTACTTCCAGTTATATTTATCTCCACAAAGAAAAGATATCATTCTTTCTTATGACTGAATAAAATGCAGTTGTACATATGAACCACATTTTTCTTATCTGCTCATCTATTGAAGGATATTTGGTTTAAATTCATGTCTTGACTATTATGAATAGTTCACCAGAATGCAGGTGCATCTTCTTAAATGCATACACAGTAGTAGGATTGTAAGGTCATATGGTAGTTTTACTTTTAGTTTTTAGAGGACTCTTCCATACTGTTTTCCATAATTTATAAGAAGAAAATCTGTCTTTATATGTGATTCATTCAAACCATATATAGTTGGGTTTTTATTTTCATACCCTCAGTGTAACCTTTTCTAATTTAAATGACTTATTTAGGATACTTATATTTAATGCTATTATTGATTTAAACCTAAAACATTTCTATTTGTTTTCATTCCATGTGATCTGATCTTTGTACTTTTCCCCTTTTTTACTTTATTTTAAATTACCTGAGTATATTTTAGGACTTAGTTTTATTCTTTCTGTTGGCTTATTCACTGTGTGTCATCTTTTGGTGGTTGTTAGTAGTAGACAATATACAATTATGTCTTATCAAAGTCATGTTGAAATAATGTTTAACGGTGTATTCATGATGTTAAAAATCTTACAAGGTTGTACTTCAACTTTTCTTCTGTCCTTTGTATCACTGTGTTTATATATTTTATTTTAAAGTGAAATGGGCACTTCTTTCTGTCAAATTTCTCATCTCTAAAATCAAATACTCAACATCCACATCTTAAAGGAAGAGACACTTATTAGCATCATGAGTCATGGTTTTAGGGGGTTCAGTCCATTGTCAGCTGGCTGCAAGGCAGAAATGGTGAGAAGCAGATGTAACAGCAGGCCAATATTTTATTTCTGGATATAAACCATTACAAGAGTATGTTCATGGTTTAGATCAAAAATGCCTCCCAGAAACTCTGTGTTCAGAAATGGGGCTTTCCAAAGATAGTGAGGGCACTGTACTCATCAGTGGATGTCTATGAGTTCATAGCCCAATGTTTCTTGGAGGTGGTGTCTAGTTCAAAGAGGCAGGTGACTGCAGGAACGACCTAAAAGCATGTGTCCCTTTCTCCCTTGTTCCCAGTCCTTCCTTCCCCCTCTCCCTCTCTCTCTCTCTCTCTCTCTCCCTTTTTCTCTCCCTCTCTGTCTCACTCTCCTTTTCTCCCTCTCTTCTCCTCTCTCCCATTCTCCCACTCTCTGTCTTTCTCTTTTCCTGGCTGCCATGAGTTAAGCAAGTTTTGTCCAGCAGGCTCTTTCACTGTCCCCTCTCTACCTTGGAGCTCGCTGACAATGGGCTGAACTCTCTGTCACCATGAATCATACATGCATAAATGCCTCCTCCTTTAGCGTGTAATTGTTGGCTATTTGGTCTTAGAGATGGGAAATTTGACTAAGATAGTTCCTGTGAGGGCAAATACTACTGTATATAATTTATATATAACTTTTAAAATAACATTATTTAAAAAAAAATTGGCTAACTAATGCTGAGTTGCCTGGCAAGCAAACAATGAAAGACCATTACTACTTGCCATTAAAAACAGCCAAGTATGAGGACCAGAGTGTTTATTTGATAACTTAAAAAGAGGTCAAGTCTACTGTAATTTAAGCAGTAGACTGACATGTAGAGTCACAAAGTTCCCCCATATCCTTTCACTTTGTCGTTTTACAGATAACAAAATCAAGGCACATATCATTAACCCCAAAGTCACATAAAAAAATCACTACCTTTGACCGGAGAGTTAGCTCAGTGCTTCTGGTGCCTGTCTTGCAAATGCAAGGGCCTGGGTTCAGTTCTCTGGCAACCACATACAACATTGGGCATGGAGACTCACGCCCAGCAGTAATCAGTACCACATATCACAGTGCCCAGCATGGTGGCTCATGCCTGTAATCCCAGCACTCAGGAGGCAGAGGCAGGAGGATTGCTGTGATGTGAGTTTGAGGCTGAGCTCAGGGCCAGCCTGAACTACAAAGTGAGACCTTGTGTCAAAAAAAAAAAAAAAAAATCACTACCTTACTGTACCAATACTTCCTATGGAAATATTTAACTTCTTTTTCCTTTTTCATTTTTAAAAAATCTTTATTGGTACATTACATATAAGCATCATGATTGCACTCCATAATGGGGATTTGTACCAGTATAAGACACAACTTAGTTCTCATTTTTTCCCATAGCCCTACTCACCCTATTTCCCCCCCATATACATAAAATTTGTTTCCTTACTTTTGTTATAATCACATTATTTTTCCCCCTTCACCCTATTTTACTTTGAGCATGAATCCAAGACCTCTGCACTGAGCTACATCTCAAGTCCTTTAATTACTTTTCTTTGAGACAGAGTCTTGCTTAGTCAGAAAGTTGTCCAGACTGGTTCAAACTTGGGATCCTCCTGTCTCATTCAACCAGAATGCTAGGATTACAGGCATATGCTACCATGCCTGTTTTAATCTCTAAATTTCAAAGTCCATCTTTCTATTACTTTAAAAATTCATACATTTTGTAAACATTCTTTTAGGACTTTGGAAGTATCAAAGAGAATTGTAACAATGTGATCAAAACATTTTTAAAAAGATATATGGCAGACAACAAAATAATACCAAATGTAGTACAGTTTGTATTTGAACAAGGAATGAGGACGAAAAATATCATGGAGATAAAGACTATTATGGTACAGTCATAATCCTAGTTCGTAATGAGATTAGTCGTCCTGGATCTAGGCTCCAGTCCCACCACAAACAACAAAATGAAGGCTTTCCATAGACTTAAGTAAGTCCACACTAGATTCCACACCACCTGACTGGCTGGTCTGCCTTCCTAGGCTTCCTTCCTCACATTGCACCCCGTTGGTGAGAAGGCAACACAAAGTCACCAGGCTCCACCTGCTCAGGAGAGCAGCCCCACACTATCACCACAAGAAATGCAAACTTATATGTTACCAGTGTCCTGGCTCTCAGCCTGATGAGTTACACAGAGTGTCATCTCCTGATCTTAGTATTAAAGGCTCTGTGACAGGAACTAAGAAGTCTTTGCCCAGGGCCAGCTGCCTTGATTGTTGGGCCATCACTCAGTCTACTCTGGAGTTTCATCCTGAGGGTTCTGCATGCCCACACTTAGCAGAACAAGTCTCTTGCATGATGGCAGAGTAAATGGTCTTAAGTGTCTTCCTGTCTCTCCCATAGACTTTGAGTGACTCCTGGATCATATAAAATCCATAGTCCAGGGGTTTCCTCAGTGCTGATGTCCCTGTCATTCCGCCAACTTCTGCTGCATAGAACTGTTGCCATTGTCCACTTTGGAACTGTAGTCCACAGATGGAAAAAAGATATATAAAGCATATACTTTAGATATCAAAAAAAAAGATGAAACAGGTTGAGATAGTTAATTTTAAACTAAAATCATATTCCATATTTTAAATTACAAACTTAGAACAAAGCGTTTTTTTCTATAGTGTTTGTTAGAGGGACTCACAGCAAAAATAAAGCCATGTAATATAGCAACTGCTTTATAAAATATTGTTTCATCTAATCTTTACTCTTGTTACTTTTTTTCACTACCAAGGGACCCTCAGCTCTATTCCTAAAGCTAAAAATATTATAATTGATAGGATACTGAGTATAGTTAGACAGATAGGCAGATGGATAGATGATAGAGACATATAATTTGTTTGGTCTTTGGTTTCTGAAATGGTGTCAGGCTATGCAGCCCATACTGGCCTCCAACTCTCTGAGACTACCAGTGTACAGAATCTACTCTTCTCAATCAGAATGTTTATGTTATTATGATTTTATTACAATTACTGATATATTTAAGTTTAGCTCTTCTATTTTGTTTTTATCTTCTACTCATCTCCTACTTCATTGTTCTTATTTCCTTTTTGATGAATCATATTTAAACTTATTTTTATTTAGATTTTAATTTCTGGATTGATATTCTTAAAATCAATTCCTTTATAGTGATTTATTACTGATGGCCATGTTAATTATTGCCTGGTTACAATATACATCTCTGTTCTTCCAGTCTTCTGACAGTATTGACTTTCTGTTCCATGTAAAATATGGAAATGTTGCAACACATGGGCCCATGTCAATCTGTGTGCTCTAGTTGTCACAAGGTTTTTCATGACCATGAATCCATTCTGGACAGCTACATGACCAAGACAGCACAACTAAAGATATTCACAAAAGAAAACTTCAGAACTGTTTCAGAAAGTGGCAAGAATGATAAGAGTGTTTGAACAATGGGAAGTATTTGGAGGGAAATTATGACAATGTGTCTTTTACTGTAATACTTTTAAATATAAGTGTTCACCATATTTTCAGTAACTGTTTATGTGTATAGTGCGTCTCTATATATTATAAACCCCACACTAAGGTGTGATACAATTTTTTTAAACAATGTGACTTCTAAATAAGTTAGGACAACATTACATAAATAGAAATAACTTCTTATTGTTTAAAAATATATAACATAACATTTTACACCTTAATTATCTTTAAAGTATGTACTGTCCTGATAATAGCTATATGTACTTCATTGTACAACATAACACTCTAAGTTTTTAAGTGAAAAACTGAAAATCTAACTTACTTTGATAGTAACCCCCTTTTCCTCTCCCTGAAGTGCTGGCAACTACTGAGTTCAGTCTCTTATGTCTCTGTGTTTGACTACTTCAGGTGTCTCATAAAAGTGAAATCATACACTATTCATCTTTCTGCGACAAGCTTATATGATTGAACATAATATCTTCAAGGTTCATGCATGTTGCAACACAGGTCAGGATTCCCTCTTTATTGATCCTATTAATATTTCATTGTATTATTCCATGCTGCATTCTCTTCATTCATTCTTCTTTTGACATATAATTGAGTTGCTTCCACATATTAGCAATTGTAAGTGCTACTGTAGTGAACAGAGAGTGCAGATATCTCTTCAAGATCTTGTTTTCAGTTCTTCATAAATCCTCAAAGTGGAAAAAAATCTTCATTACTATTCAGATATTTTCTTATCTGTTTTATCATATGTAAGAAATTTGAAGGCTTATTTCTTCGCATATTTTTGAATCACATTTCTTTCTCTTCTTGATGTTATTATTAAACACATTTGACTATTTGATATAATTCAGTAGGCCACTGAAATCTTGTTTATGATCATTAATTTCTTTTCTTTTTAATTTCACATTAGATACTTTCTATTGGTCAATTTACTTTTTCTTTTGTCACATCTCTTTGATTGCTGAATATATACATTTAAGAAAGAGCGCTTTCTGTTCTGGAACTTCATGTTTTTTTAATGCTTGCTATTCAGATATTGAGATTTATCATTCATACTCTGATACTTTCATTAAAACATGCTGTGATTAATCTTATTGCATTTTCTAGTAATTTTGTTACATTTCTTATTTTTTAGTTCCAATTTCCGGTTTCATGATGTGGTCTAACATCACTGATTTTCTTCTTGAGTATGTTTTCTGTTTTCTTGTTTCTTTTATGTCAGGTAGTTTTGGATTACACTTGAGTCCTTCCTACTGTTATTTTCTCTTACACACACTTTTTCTCATGACTCTCTTCCTCTTTCTAATAATAATCTCTTTTACTTTCACATCAGCTTTGTTTTGTTTGCTTGTTTTTAGAATTCACATAACAGAAAAAATACACAATATTACTCTTTCTGAGTCTGATCTATTTTGCCTAACCTGCTGATCTCCAGTTTCATCCATTTTGCTGCAAATGACATAATTTCATTATTATTTATGGCTGAATTATATTCCATTGTATCTGTGTGCCACATTTGTTATCCATTCATTTGTTGATAAAAACCTAAGCTGTTTCCATGTCTTGGTTATTTTGAATTGTGTTACAATAAACATGGTTAAGCAAGTATCCCTATAGCATGCTGCCTCCAATTCTTTTTGGTATGTACCAAGAAGTGGTATAGCTAGACAATATGGCAGCTGTACTTTTAGAGGTTTTTTAAGGAGCTTCCATGCTGATTTCCACTATTTTACTTTCTTAACAACAATAGAAAAAAACTCTGTTTTTCTAATCTTTAACAGCATTTATTATTTTTTTATATTCTTTTTTTATAATCTTTATTGGTACATTAAATATACACATCATGATTGTACTCCATAATGGGGATTTGTACCAGTATAAGACACAACTTAATTCTCATTTTTTCCCATAGCCTTACCCACCCTACCACCCCCCCATATACATAAAATTTGTTTCCTTACTTTTTTGTTACAATCTCAACATTGTCCCCTTTCTATTTTTTTATGTTCTTGATAATAGTCATTCTGACTGAAAGAGATGGAATCTTTATGGAGCTTTGATCTTCATTTTCATAATGCTAAGGATGTTGTACATTTTTCATGTATAAATTGGTCATTTGTACTTCTTTGCCAATTTATGAATTATGCTGAGTGTGTGTGTGTGTGTGTGTGTGTGTGCATGTGTGTGTGTTCTCATGTTTTGTGTATTCTAGACCTTAATTGTTGTTTTCTTCACTGAACTTGAACAGAAAACTTTGTTCCTTGGGCAGCATCCCTCTCATCAATTCATACATCTTGTTTGTTTCCGAACTGCCATTTGTCTGCCCTGCACATACACAATCTAGTCATGCACGATGTAATACCACAAACAAGTATGTGGATCTCCTATATAATTCATTTTTTGAAGGACCCCTCCAATTCTCTTCCATATTTGACTTCTCTACTTAATTTTTCTGATTTCCAGAGTCAGAGCAGTGGTAATTTGTTCACATATGTACCACACAGACTGAAGTTAGTTCCAGTGAAAACTTCTAGAAGGTAGAAACTTGTTTGCTAGCTCTCCCTATCTCTTCTCTTCCAAGGGAGTGTTCATTCCCCATCAGGATCTTCCTGCTTTTGTTCACCTCTGCACCGCCTAGAAGTTACTTTTATTCCCTTTAATTAAAGGAATGTTTGTGAATTTAATTTCTTGTGCATGCGTGTCCTATGATAGAGCTTTAGTGTGTATTTTATATAAAGCATGCATGTATTTCTGCACCCTGTGTTGTATGCAGCGTACATAAAGGGCAAAAGTGTTCAGAGTTCAACACAAGTGTAATGTCAGTGTAATCATCACTCAGATCAGAGTACAGAGTATTTCCAAAGCTCCATAATCCCAAGATCTTTGAAATTATGTTTTAGTATCTTGCCCAGTATATGACGCAGGCTTGAGACAAAAAAAAAAAAAAAAACTAAAAGACAAAACTAAAAGAGAGAAAACTGGGTGCCAGGATGACCAATCCTGGTGCAACCCACAACAGGACTGACAAGTCCCAGGCAGTTTTTTTTTGTTGTTGTTGTTATTGTTTGTTTTGGTTTTTTGGGGGCATGGCAATCAACTAGGGTAAAAGCAAGATATGTACAAGAGCAGGATTACATATGGTTTCTATGGAAATTAATGTAAATATGTCTCATAAAGAACAAGACAAAGTATTTCCAAATTAAGAACAGAACAGACCAAAATATATGGTTGTAATTAGAACCTTGTCCTTTTAGTTAGAAGGGTTAGAGGCGGGGGTGGAACTTGAGTTACTGTGACCTCAGCACCTAGGCTTGGTTCAGATTCACTTCTGTAAACACAGCCAAGAGTGGGGCCAACTCTTTGAGCCTGCTGTGGGCACAATAAATATTACATTCTCCTGAACTATAATGTTCCTTTGTGTGCTCACTTGGCAGCACATACACATAATGTTCCCTGCACCCACTCCCCTCAACTTCCCCGGAAATCACCATTCTGTAGTTTTCCTTTACAAGTTCCTTTTGTCTGTTCTTGAACTCCCTTTATCCTCTAGTTATTTGCATCATTGTGTCAGTCCTGTAGATTCATCCCTTTTGAAACCTTTCCATTTTCTCTGTGTATTATTTTACTGAACTAGTATATAACACCCATTACACCCTGTGAAAATAGTTATCTCTTCCAAGACTTAATGATCATCCAAATGTCCATCAAATGGAGACTGGATAAAGAACATGTGGTTCTTTTATAGAATGAAGTATTACTCTGCCACTAAAAATGATAAGATTCAGTCATTCATACTCAAATGGATGTACCTTGAGGATGTCCTCATAAGGGAAATAAACAGGTCACAGATGTGTAAATATCATATCTTTTCTTGGTATGAGAATATGAAGTTGTAAATGAGTTGTAGTATATATAGTTGATATCATGAAGTAGAAAATATTTAAAAGGAAAGAGTGTAAGGGTAAATAACGAGGGGGAAATGAATATGGTAATCATAAAGAAAAAAGAAAACAAAGATTGTATATATAGGGGGTGGGGGGAGGCAGGATGGGGGAAAAAGGAAAAAAATGAAAATCAAGTCATGTAATATTCTGGTACAAACTCTTAATGTTGAATGTGATTATGGTGTGTATTCATAATGTACCAATAAAGATAATTTATTTAAAAAATAGTTATCTTTTAAAATAATAAGCCAAGTTAATGGCAGCAGAATACAATATAAACATGGTTTATTCTATACAACTGTCAAATATGAACAGCATGTCAAAATTTTCTGCTTATAACATAATGAAGGCTATCAATGCATTTCCAAAGCTAATGAAATGTTATTAGTTAAATGTGTATTTAGCCCAGGACATAATTTTTAAGTAATTAATATCATATTTGTTTTTTCATAGCCATGTAATTATACCTTAATTCCCACTGAGTTTTCTTAAACTATTCAGAAAAATATGTAATTGCTCATTTTATAAAATCATATATAATTTCTGGTATAAAATAAATTATATACTTCACTGTATAGTTTTTTTGTTTTTATAATAGGCTCTTTGTCATATTTGTATTTGGTTTACTTTAAATTTTCACTCAATATATGTACCCTATTGTATGTTACGATTATGTTGTTACTAAGAAAGCTGTATTATATTTTAGTATTATGTAGGAATTATTTCATACTATTATTCTATGTTATGTGGTTTATGACATACTAGGGTAGATAGGGCTTTCAGTGATAACAACCTGCTGTAGCACAAATACTTTAGGTCCACCATCACAGTACTAGTGTAAAACGTTATGAATAATAACTAGGTTAGCAATGGTAGAGGTGGAGGAATGCATCACAAGCATAGAATTCCAAAAAGCAAAAGAGATCTTAGGAGCCAAGTAAAGTCCTGAATATTTGGGGAAAAACAAATGATCTTTTG
Organism: Petromus typicus; assembly: GCA_004026965.1. Lineage (NCBI taxonomy): Eukaryota > Metazoa > Chordata > Mammalia > Rodentia > Petromuridae > Petromus > Petromus typicus. The sequence continues at coordinate 35,756 of PVIR01004772.1, read as the reverse complement.
GGCTGAATGACTGAGTATATGGAGAGCAAAGAAATGTATTGAACTTGTCAAAGACAGTTTCACTTATTGGGCTCTTTGCACTGTCAGTAGATTACTAATTGTAAAAGTGCAGATCTTCAGAGACAGAGATCAAAAAATCAAAGTACCTGAATGACACAGCTTAGATAGTTAGTTGTAATGTAGTTTCCTAATTCCCTCACTGTTTCAGTCCAGTCACTATAATAAGCCCACAAACAAAGAGAAATGGAGAACATCAGGCCTTCCTACCAAAAGGGATAGAATACATGAGAAAGTATATAAATGCTAGACCAGAGGACAGACAATTTTTTTTTTGAAAAAACTACAGAGACAGGGCCATTCACTTCTGGTTCAGTCTCCAGATCCTTTGCTTGATGAAGAAGATCAGATGTTACAGAGAGAGAGGTTACAGAGAGAAGAAAGATTCCTTCCACTGTCCCTCCCCTAGAACATGGAAATTAGATGATAATTAAAAGAAATTGAGTATTTTGGCCATGAGAATTGACCCATTTAGAATGAGGCAGATTATTTGCCAAACCAGATTCTCTTTTTAAAAAATTTAAATTGACCCCTTTCACCTTATTATACATTGAGCATTTTCTATTTCACAATATATAATATACAATGCAAGGACTCATTTACATCTTCATTTTCTTATATGGGGGGGTGGTAGGGTGGGTGGGGCTATGGGAAAAAATGAGAATTAAGTTGTGTCTTATACTGGTACAAATCCCCATTATGGAGTGCAATCATGATGTGTATATTTAATGTACCAATAAAGATAATTAAAAAAAAAAAAAAATTTAAATTGAAATATATTCATGTAAATAAGTATATTATATATAATATACTTTTATATACTATATACTATATATAATATACATATATAATTGCTCCCTCACATCACATAAACATTCAATTGCATGTTAAATTCTATTTTTTCTGAAGTTAGACATAGCTCAGAACTGTGTCACTGCTATTTTGTTTTGTTTTGTTTTGTTATCTATGCCAGGCAGACACTGTGCCACTGAGCTACATCCCTAGCCCTGAAATGTATTTTTTTCTAAATTAACTTGAGAAAGTACCTAGAAAATGTGGACAGAGCAGCCTTGCAAAGCCTTTTTCCTTTAACCCAGATGTTTCCTTATACCAGTCAATGGTCTGCCCTTCTTCTAGAATCCAGAGTGCAATCCTTGCATTCAGTAAAGAAACAGAATAGAAGCTTTTTAAGAATCCTTCTTTTCTACTCCTATGAAACTTCAAGAAAAAAGAACAGACTTTTCTCTGGAGTGATTCAGTAGCACTTTCTCCTTGACCTCAGAGAAGGCACAGGTCACACTACTCGGCCATTATCTGTATGAAGAAAAATGGAGAGTGAAAGCAAGATGAGCTTTTAGAAAACTGATTCTATGATCTCTGGTACACACAATGTTCAAAGAACAAGACTGTATGGTTTGGTTAGGCAGACAGAGCAGGAACTACTTCCGATGCATGGGTAGGATGTAGGAAAATTAACACAGTGCAGGGTCCCAAGTTTACTAAAGGAGACATCATAACCACATGTAGGTAAAGGTGGACATGGAGAGAAGGAACTGAGTATAAAGGATCACTTGGCTTGGGTGAAACTCCTGGTGGGTGAATGCAGCCTATAGCAATCCTACAGGGACAGAATAGAGTAATAAATATGCTCACGCTCTTCTTTCTTGGACTGCTCACTACCAAAGGTGGAAGAGTTTGATAACAAAGCCCATGTCAGCCAGATTCCAAGAGGAAAATCAGGAGGAAAGTGCACAAACTGGATTTGGAAGCCAAACAGAGGATGGATTGTGAGCATATTCAGAAACACAACTCTACATATCCAGAAGAACAGAAATGATAAACTATACACCACCTATAGATTTGTGGAATAATATAATGAGAAAGCTAGGAGTAGAGAGTCCTCTAGGAGGTGGAGTCTGTTGAAAACTGGTGGTTCTTGGGGGAAAAAAAATAGAATAGGGCAGGGTAGGTGGGACAGATTCAATGATTCCCAATCTGCATGCCTGAGAAGATCAAAGGCAGAGGAAGTCAGGATACAGTGAACAGCAAAATAGGTCTGTTGCCTTCCATTCCAAGGGTAAGTAATTGATTCACTATTAGCAAAACTCAAATTTCACATCCAGATAAAGATAGAAAAATGCTGTCATGAATTTTGTTCACAATTACATATAAAAACTCAGAAATATATCCAATAGCAAGGAAATTTATGAGACAAATGATAAATGACCAATTCAGATGCAATGCTCATCTCCTTAATTTCTCACCAGTAACATAGAAATACCTCTGCCAGTTGGGAGGTGTACCAGACATTTGTCAGTTCTCCACCCACATGCTCTCTATTCTGTTCCTATTTTAATCTACACCAGCTTTAAGTATGCTTTCACAAATACCCAACTGCCAGCATGTACTTCTCTTTGCCAGATATCTGTACACAGGATGCCAGAGCTGCACTCTATGCTCAGGAGAGCACAGAGAGTCTGGGAATTTGCATCTCCAGAAGTGATCCTGAACAAATGAGGGACACATACAGGTCATGTACACTCTAGACACCTGACCCCTGCTCAGCGCAACTCTAAGCTATGGGACGTAATATCTTCAAAGGCTCCACACAGGCTAAAAGCATTTCCCTGCTACCAGAAACCACTTGCTACTGCATGCTTTCTCTGTCTTTTCCTCTCTCAATTCTACATTCCTCTACCAATTTTCCTGGAATGCCTCCAAAGAAACCATCTTCACACAAGTTTTAGGGTCTTCTGATGAACTCAGTCCTCAGTCAACAGTCCTTTTGAATTTGGAAGAAGATTAAATCCAGAGGAAAGAGGAGTGACAAACTGCTTGAGAAAAAGAATGTATAATTTTTTCTGAAAGTTTTGTGTTACTATCAGTTTTTTTTTTCTTCTTTGTACAAGAGAAACAAATGTAAGTTGAATGTTCAATCCTTGGTACCAAAAAAAAAAAAATTAAGCCATGTCTTTTTAGAAGGAAGATGTTTTTGTTTAAAGTTGAGAATTTATCATTTAAAAAACCAAAAATATATTTTATGTTATGGCCTATATTTCCATGCCCTTCCAAAGCCTCATGCACTTATAGGTGGGGCTTTGGGAAGCTGGCTGAATCATGGATGTGTTATACTGTATTGATCTACTGATTAGCTTATAGTTTGTAGCTAGGTGTAAGTTGTGCATTGAAGCTGGTGGAAAGAGGTGGATCAGTGTGGGAATCGCCTGGAAGGGAATATCCCTGCTCTGCTGATGACTTACTTCTTTCTGTCTGCCATGTCACAAACTGTTTCTCTTCTTCCATGCTGCCCTTGGAGTCAACCAACTCTGAAGCCTCTACAAATTGTGAACTAGAATGAATCTTCCTTTCTTTAACTTGTAAATACCAAGTATTTTGTCTCAGCAAAGAGAAAGTAGACAAGACACATTTTGAAATGTGGGTTACTGCTATGATATGGACAATGTCATTCAGAAGTCTTTGGAACTGACTTATGGCAGGAGTTTGGAAAGGCTTAGAGAGGCCAGCTGAAGAAGCAGCACTAAAATATTGTGATCTGACACTGATGGGTGATTCTGGTCGGAGCTCTGAAAGCAAAACTGCTGGCAGCAATGCAGCTGGCAAAAGCCCAGGCTCAGAGGTTTCAGTTAAGAACAAGGACCACATTGACTGTTGGACTTCAGGCTCTGTGTGTTATTCTTTGTCATAAATTTTGTCTGCATTTAGGGCATGCCCAGGGACACTGCAGTAGACTTAGATAAAGGGCAGATAACTAATTAATCTGGTGGAAAATTTTCAAAGCTGGAGGATGTTGAGTCATCTGTATGGCTACTATCGGGGGGTTTTAGCTGAATCTTGAAAACCAAGACAGTGCAACCAAGCAGAATGATTTTTTTCTTTCTTTCTTTCTTTCTTTTTTTTTTTTTTTTTTTTTTTTTTTGAGACAGGGTCTCACTTTGTAGTTCAGGCTGGCCCTGAGCTCAGCCTCAAACTCACATCACAGCAATCCTCCTGCCTCTGCCTCCCAGGTGCTGGGGTTACAGGCGTGAGCCACCATGCCTGGCACTGTGGTATGTGGTACTGATTGCTTCTGGGCCGGAGACAAGCAGGATGATTTATAATTTTTTTTAGTTTGGCCAGAATATAAGCTACCAGAGAGATACAGCTTACAAAAATGAAGCACATGGGAGCTTGGTGGCTGAAAAGATTAACATTTAATGCCAAGCCAAGTACCTTGGAACAGGACCATAGAAAAGATAGTATCAATTCTATAAAACTTTTAAAGAAGAGTTAGGGCCTCTACTTCATAAACTCTTTAATGAAATTGAAATGGAAGCAGTACTCCCAAATTCATTCCTGGAAGCAACCATTACCCTGATTCCAAAAGCAGAGAAAGACCCAACCAAAAAAGAGAACTACAGGCCAATATTCCTAATGAACATGGATGCAAAAATCCTCAACAAGATACTGATAAACAAAATACAGAGAATTATCAAAAAGATTATACACCCTGATCAAGTTGGATTCAACCCAGGGATGCAATGATGGTTCAACATATATAAATCAATAAATGTTATACACTATATTAGCAGACTCAAGGACAAAAATCATATGGTCATCTCAAGTGATGCAGAAAAGCATTTGACAAACTGGGTTTTAACCAGCATTTGACAAAATACAACACCCATTTATGTTCAAAACCCTACAGAAGATTGGAATAGGTGATCTGTATCTCAAACTGATAAAAGCTATCTACAAGAAACCATTGGCCAGCATCATGCTAAATGATCAAAAACTGAAACCTTTCACACTAAGATCAGGAACAAGACAAGGATGTCCTCTCTCACTACTTCTGTTCAATATAGTTCTGGAAATGTTAGCCATAGCAATGAGGCAAGAGAAAGAAATAAAGGGAATAAAGATAGGAAAGGAAGAAATTAACTTGTCATTATTTGCTGATGACATGATACTTTATCTAGAGGAACCTAAAAACTCAATTAAAAAACTGCTTGACCTAATCACCAAATTTAGTCACATAGCTGGATACAAGGTCAATGTTCAAAAATCAATAGCCTTTATATATACAAACAGTGGACCCACTGAGATAGAAATTGGGGAGTCAGTCCCTTTCACAATAGCATCCCAAAAAATAAAATACTTAGGAATCAATCTAACAAAGGAGGTGAAAGACCTCTACTCTGAAAACTATAGCACTCTGAAAAAGGAGATAGAAGATGATATCAAAAAATGGAAAGACATACCTTGCTCCTGGGTAGGAAGAATCAATATCGTCAAAATGGCTATACTCCCCAAACTACTATGCAGATTCCATGCAAACCTGATTGAAATCCCAATAGCATATTTCACAGATCTAGAGAAAAAAATCCAATCTTTCATCTGGAGCCACAAAAGACCTAGAATAGCCAAAGCAATTCTAAGCAACAGGGACATGGTGGGGGGTATTACAACCACAAACCTGAAACTATACTATGAAGCCACCATGATTTTTTTAAAAAATGCATGGTACTGGAAAATTAACAGATCTGAGGCTCAATGGAGTAGATTAGAAGATCCAGAAACTACTCCAGATACACTGAGCCACTTCATCTTTGACAAAGGAGCCAAAAATCTTCAACAGAGGAAAGATAGCCTCTTCAACAAATGGTGTTGGAAAAACTGGGCTTTAACCTGCCAAAGACTAAAACTAGACCTAGCTCTTTCACCGGGTACCAAGCTAAACTCAAAGTGGATAAGAGACCTAAATATCAGAGAGACACTCTGAACCTGCTGGAAAACAGTTTAGGCAAAACTCTTGAAGACATTGGCTTATGGAAAGACTTCTTTTTGTTGTTGTTGTTTTCTTTATTATTACCACATTTGTTTTCCCCTCATCATTTACCCTTTCATTTTTTCCTTTTAAGTATTTTCTACTTCACAATATCAACTATACATTCTACAACTCAATTACAACTTCATATTCTCATATTAGAGAAAAAATATGATATTTACACATCTGTGACCTGTTTGTTTTGCTTATGAGGACATTCTCAAGGTACCATTTGAGAATAAAACCTCTATAGCACAGAAATGGCAGAAGAAATCAACAAATGGGACCTCATTCCTTTACAATCTTCTGCACAGCAAAGGAAACCACCAACAGAGCAAAAAGGCAACCAACAATGTGGGAAAAATTCTTTATTAGCTTTTCCTCAGACAAAGGGTTACTATCTAGAATATATAAAGAGCTTTAAAAAATCAGCCCACCCAAATTTAAAGTCCCAGTTCAAAAATGGGCATCTGAAATGAATAGATACTTTGCAGAAGAAGAAGAAAGAGCAGCTAAGAAGTATATGAAGAAATGCTCAACATCATTAGTCATTTGAGAGATGCAGATGAAAACAACACTGAGATTTTATCTAACTCCACAAAGAATGGCTGCCATATCAGAATTAGCCAGCAACAAATGTTGGTGAAGCTGCGGAGAAAAGGGAACCCTTCTCCACTGATGGTGGGAATGTAGACTCCCACAACCTCTGTGGAGATCAGTGTGGAGATTCCTCAAAAAACTCGAATTGGGAGTTCCATTTGACCCGGCCATCACTCTGCTAGATATATACACAAAGGAATTTAGAGTCATTTTACAGTGACATGTGTGCACCCATGTTTATAGCAGCTCAGTTTGTGATTGTTGTATCTTGGAAACAACCCAAATGTCCATCAACTGGATACTGGATAAAGAAGATGTGATTCTTTTATAGAATGGAGTATTACTCTGCCACTAAAAATGATAAGATTCAGTCATAGATCATGTCAAAGAAACTTTCCTCAGATTCTCTCCTCAAGGAGGTTTCTGTGATAAACCATCTGTGAAATGTATTTTTCATGAATGGAGTAAGTGACTTCTGCACAAAATTTTACTTCTCAAAATGATTCTTTTTCACAGGACAGAAGCAGGAGCCCCTTTTTTGGAAGCTCTGCCATGGGTGAAAGGTTAAGTCTACTCCCTACCCTGGCTTCTACAAGGATGACAACTGTTCAGCAAAACAGTGGATGGACCTTCCAATCAGAATCTTAACATGCTCACCAGAGCAAAGCACACCATCATGTTAACTTTTTCAGTAAAATTGTCTACAACTTTCAACCAAAGGTTCTGTTATCACATAACAATAAAAATTACTGCAAAGGAGTACAAAACCTGTGCATGAAGAACAGAGAGAGAAGAAGTTAAATGTCAACTTACCATTAGCTCTATGGAAGCAGTAACGTGCTGTGTGGAGACAGCAGGGAAGAATCACACATAACCATGGTGACATTTTTCTACAGACACTTCACTTTTGGAGACAAGAATCAGTATGTATTTTCTATTATTTTGGCTAAGGCAGAAGTTCAGTATATGAATGATTCATACTTATCTTTGATAATTATTCCATAATTCCATAATTTCTACATTTGAAAAAGACTATAAAAATTAAATTATGCCCACTGCAATACAAAAATCTTCTCCAAAAATTGATGTTACTAAGCAATGCTGTATATTCTCTAGCATTTACCTTCTTACATAATGCTGCATATTTTCCCATAAAAATCAAATGGAACAGAGTGCTTAAAAATTGGAATAGGTGTTACATTTCAAGGTTAGGTCAGAAACCATTTACGTATTCTCCATTTCTGAGACTTTCTTATCTGAAAGTAATGGAATTATGCAGTATTTAATCCCTGAAATTGAATTTTGTCATACAGCATAATTCTCTTGAAATCTACCCAACTTATTTTAGTACTGGTAATGTGTTCCTTTCTAAGAGGGAGAGATGTGACTATAGAAAGGAACCATAGAACATGGAGGATCCTTGCAGTCATGAAATGGTTATATATCTTGACTACATCAATAGCAAAAAGATAGTTGTGATATTTCACTGTAGTTTTGCAAGATGTTAGTTTTGGGAGGAACTGGGTAAAGGATAAATGAGATCTTCAAATGGCTTTCTACAACTTCATGTGAATCTGTAATTGTATCAATGTAAAAAATTTTAATTAAAAATTAATTGATTAACAACTGAGATGATTCAATGTTGCTTCTTCTGCTTGGAGACCTCAGGCCTCAAGTTCATGCCAGAAAATAACATAGAAAAGCAGGAGCTGGGCCAGTGGCTCAAGGACAGCCTGAGCGTCAGACACAAAGTCCTCAGTGGCATGCAGAATCAGATTTTGAAATACAAGTGCACCTGGACAGGGGCATTGCACTCTGACATGGGAATACAAAGGGAAATATGGCCAAGAATATGTATGTGTAACACACCAAAAACAATTGCAAGACAGCGAAGTGTGGAAACATAAGAAGCTTTGGTCACTGTCTTTAGTTTGGAGAGAAAGGGGAAAAGGAGTATCAATAGAAATTTTAAAGAGTAAATTGAGTTTATATATGTTTATAGGCAGAAGAGTCAATGAAATGGAGGGATTCAAACACTGAAAATGGGGAGATTTTTTTAAAATAAAATTTCAAAGAATACAAAAAGAATTTGACAATATCCAACATCCATCTTTGCTTTTAAAGTACTCACTGAAACAGGAAATGACAGATACTCCTTTAAGACAGTAAAATCCAAAAATTTCAACCCAAACTCAACAACTTAATTTGAAAACATGAAATTTTCAAATAAAACCTGAGTTCCTGCTACTATTTAACATTATATTATGTTTATTAGAAAATGTAATTATAAATGGCAAAGAAATAAGTGGCATAACAATCAGAAGAAAACAAGTATAAATCTTCCCACTTATAGAAGACTTTATTATATATTTAGAAAACTTTAGAGAACAAATGGAGAGACCTTTACGAATGTTTCTGCATTCATCACAAAGAAATAAAACATTTACCTTGATTTTATCATACACCATGCAAAGAAACTCAAATGGAATACCATACATGTATAATTATTAGGTCATTCAAAATTTTAAAGTAAAACCTCCTAAAATTAATAAATTATATTATAAAGTTGAAAACTAATACATGGTAATAAAATTAATATACATAAGCAATTATCAGATCTAGTACAAAATAAGACTCTCACTATAGTCACAAAAATTAAAATTTCCAGGCATAGATCTAATACCAAACCTGAAACATAGATGGGAAAAATTGTGAAACACTTCCCAAAGACACTAGTGTACACTAGTGTACAAGGGGGAACCATGGGAAGCTGTGACACTTCCACACTAGCAGTCTCAAGATTGAAAGATATGAATTCCAAGTTCATTCATGAACTTATAAAATCTTTAAATGCATCTATGAAGTAAATATTCCATCAGACTTTTCCCTAGAGCTAGACAGACTAGCTATGAAGGCTATGGCTAAACAGGAATAAGAAATCTTAAAAGAAGAATATGTGGGAAGCTATCCTCCAGGTTTGAAATATTAAAGAAGCTTGTATAGTTAAAGCAATTTGGCACTGATTTGTGGATAAATTGATAAACCAACAGAACAGAATGGAAAACACAGAAATAGCCCAACTGACTATGACATTTAGTATGTGATAAAGGCAGGAACTCAAAATTATGGAAAAGATGGACATTTTTATATAAGGCAAGAGAACAACTGGATTGCCATATGGAAAAGGGTGAAATTGGATCCATTCCTCATACGGTTCTCTGGAACAATTTCTACACAGATTGGAAAGACTAGGGGTATGAGTCAATGGTAGAGGTCTTGCCCAGAACTTGTAAGGCCTTGCATTTATTTTACAATATCAAATAAGTACATAAACACATATAAATAAGACATCCACATGTAATAAAATGAAATTATGCATACATTGTGGAAAAATGAATGGTTTTAGAACCAAAAGGAAAATTAAGCATCTTAAACTATGATAAAAATGGAAAACACAGCAATGTATTAATTGATGTAATTTACAACATATAGAGAAATGATTATGTCAAAAGGAAAATGAAAATCACAAATTGGTAAAAAGTATATACAATTATACCTCATACTTAATATATTGTTCCAAAAGTTTATATCAAAATTGAAATTAAAAAGGATATGAAAAATAATTCCATGTAAGAAACCCAGTAGTCATCAGATTAATGAAAATATTCCCAGTCTTTCTCATAAAAAAAAAGACAAAAAACTCTAACCTATCAGTTTGGAAAATTGTTCATAAAATCTTTGCCTACCTCTGTGTCCTCAAGCGTTCTACCTATTCTCTCTTGTAGCAGATTCAGTGGTTCTTTTTAATATTTAGATGTTTGATCCATTTTTGTTTTAGTTTAATACGTAGTGAGAGACATGAGTTTAGTTTTAATCTTCGGCATATACCCAGCCAGTTTTTTCAACACCACTTACTATAGATGCTCTCTTTCCTCTCTTACCTTTGTCAATGGTAAGATGGCTGAGAGTGATTGGATTTATATTCACCCCTTCTATTCTGTTCCTTTGACCCTCAGGTCTGGTTTTTGCCATGCTATTTTTATCACCTAGCTCTGAAGTATAATTTCTAGTCAGGGATTGTGATGCTCCTCACCTTGCCTTTGTTTCCAAGAATTGCCTTTGCTATTCTAGGTCTCTTCTGGTTCTAAGTAAATTGTAGAGATGTTTTCTCTAGTTCTGTAGAAAATTAGAAATGTTTTAACTATACTTTGTGGAGAGGCCATACCAAGTGCTAGTAGGATATGGAAGAAATGGAAATCTTGAACTCTACTAGCAGCCGTATTAAAATGGTACAACCACTTTAGGAAATATTTTGACCGTTACTTGAAAAATCAAATATGTATCTATAATATGATCCAGACATTACACTTCTAATCCTTACTCAAAAAAATGAAAAAATATATCATAAAATGGCTTGTACCTGCATGTTCTATTTGGTTTCCCATATGAGAGCCCTCCATATGGAGGAAATAGCCTCCATATGCATCAGTAGATGATTGGATGAGCCGATGGTTGTATGGAGAACCATACTACCATATAAAGTAACCAATTTTGATGCATATAACCATGTGGGAGAATCTCAGAACACTTAAACTGAGTGATAGAAACTGGACAAGACTGAGTACATACTGTATGGTTTAATTTATTCAACAGCATTGAAAATGAAAAACAAATAGTAACAGAAAACAGATCACAGGTGAAGGTGGAGAGAAATAAGAGGGATATATCTCAAAGGATGTGTACTTTCCTGATTTAATGTTTATGTGAAATTTTATCAAAATTAATCTTTTCCAAATTGCAGTTTACTGCATATCTATCATTTTATTAAAACTCAAAAAATTAAAATGGACAAATAAAAATACATCAAAGTTTATGGAATTCAAAATACATGTAATCCTATAGGCTTCCAGTGCTCTCCCCTTCCTAAGCATCAGCCAAATACAGACAGAGACAGCACATCAAGAGAACCAAAGTGCAGCCAGACCTGAGCTGCCGTAGGTTTCCTGTGCTGCCTCCTCTGTTTTCTTTCTCACTCAGGCCCCTGCATATCTCTCCTCTAACTCAAAACAATACACCAAACACACAAGGCAAACTTGATAAATGGGCCTGCATCAAAATTAAGAATTTCTGCTCTCAAAGACACCACTAAGAATAATCAAGTCACTCTAAGGGAGAAGATATATATTTACATAACTACACACAACTACATGCATGAAAAGTTATATACAATATTAAATGTATAAGTGTTAAATAGATACATTACAATTACATAAATATATACATGCACACAGATATGTCCTTATACTATATACACATACGGGATTATATGTATGAAAAAATTCAGTGTACTTAAGATGTGCATGCTTCACTGCTATACTATGAAATCTTTTAATAAAGATTTCTGTTGTATTTCATACCTATATCACATGTACTGAATTCTCACCACATCCACTCACTCCCAAATTTTAAGTCTTCCTAATTCAATGATCTATGCAGCCTTATATACAATATAATCCTCTTCTCTATGCTTATTATTTTCATTTCATCAGCACCAAATAGAATCGAAGGGCAACATGAAACATTTATCCGAAACCCTCCTTATTTCCCAACAGAAAATCACTTTCCTGTGGAGAAGTTCATAAATCCAAGCACTGTATTTCTCAAATACCTCATATAGCTTTGTACACTCATGGAGCCAAAAGCTGTTCTGATTCCTTATGTAAAGCTCTGTCTTCCCTTATACAATACTCTGGATGTAAGGACTTTTACAGGGATCATCACTGCCTCCATGCTCTCCCCACCATTAGACTACCACAACTACTTCGAACACCTGAAAATTCTGTAGCATTTGTTTCTCCTAATAACAAACTTCTTGGTGCCTCCCTGAAATATGCCCCAAATTATCTACTTCTACATTACTAGCTCTAGACCAGTGTCATCCAATACAGCCATATATACTATTTTAAATTCCCTGATAAATACATTAAAAACCAAACAAAAGAACTAATTTTAGTGATTTCTTTAAAATATCTACACGTTATCAATGGGATATTTTACAAGAATTTTTACATTAGCTCTTCAGAGAGCCGCTGTGAACTTTACATTTACATTACACATCTCCACTGTGTCTCAGTCTGCATGAACACACTTCAAGCGCTTGACAGCCTCCCCTGGCTAGTGACTACTTTATTGGGTGGTGTAGTTCCCAATCACCATGAGCAACTCACTTCCTATCAGACTCTAACATACAACTTAGCCCCTGGGGCTAGACTACAAAATTTGTCTGTGTCAGTCTTGAAACAATATATAATTCCTTTGCCCACTATCTTCTTTTTTTCATTTTTCTCTTATGTACTGATTTGTTATTTTTCCCACAAAGAATCCCCCAGTACCCTTACAATCCTTAAAACTTCACTTATCTCCTTGGAAGTTATCACTAACTAGACTGTGCCTCTAGTTGTGTTTCCACCCAATTGTGTCTCTACCCAATCCGTGGGCACCATCCTCATTTCTACATGAAGCCTAAAGTACTTCCCATGTATGGACTACAAAATTCATCAAACACTGATCTTGTCATTTTGCCAAGACCATCTCAACATAATATTTCACCTCCTACATTCTTGCAAAGTGTGATATATTAAAATTATCCCATGGAAAATAGCATGAAATTACTGTGAATTTATTTGGAACTTAAATGTGTTAGGTCATCTAACATGTGAAATGAAATCTTCCAAGAAAGCAAAGAGACAAAAAAAACATGGCACAATAGAACACAGAGTGGACTGGAATTTAAGAGGAGATTGCAACACAGAACTGATGATAAGCAATTTTATGTTCTTGGGCAACATACAAGTATTTATTAGTCTCCAAAGTATGGAAGGGATGAATGAAATGAGTCTTCAACCCAATTAACACTGAACATTCTGCCATTATAGAAACTATTTTCATTAAATAAAAGAGTTAGGGATAAAGACAGAAGAGAATAAATCTACCCAGAAAAGGAGTTAAAAAATTTCTTGTTCATGTAGGATAGAAAGCACTGGGTCTTGGATATCTCAATGAAAAAAAAACAATAATAATAATCACAATTTTTAAAAATGCATGATTTCAGCAACTCTTGGTTTCTTTCCTATCATAATTCCTAAAATTTCTTTCTAAGAGCATCATGGTTTAGATCAAAAGTATCCACCAAAGGTCTCATGTGCTCTTTGGCTGCATTTTTCAAAGGTGATTAAATCACGGGTAGCAACACAGCTGACTTGCTGGCAGGCTCCATGCCGTGAGCAGCTTTCACTCTGCATCCCTCTTCCACATCATGTTCTGCCTTACAGCCAGTCAGTCACAGCCTGCAACCATGAGCCAAAGTAAGTGTTTTCTCCTCCTTTAAGATATGGGTGTTAGCACATGTGTAAATACCACATCATTTATCTAGTGTGAGAAATTCAAGGTGTAAATGAGGTCCAAAATGTATGGTAAGTATACAATGGGAAGAAAATCTCCAAAAGGGAAGAGGAACTGTGGGGAGAGCAAAGAAGAGAAAAAAATTGAAGATGAAAAGGAAAAATGGAAACAAAGCTTATATGGGGCTGAAGGGAGGGCAGAGGAATAGGAAAAAATAAGAATGAAGGTATGTCCTGTATAAGTACAAATTCTCAATGACTAATGTGATCATAGTGTATACTTAAAATATACCAATAAATTCAATTACAATTTTTTTAAAGATACAAGTGTTAGCTATTGTGATTCAGTGACAATAAGGAGACTAAGACAAAGTTGGTCTGCCCCAGATTTTCTTCCAGCAGAGATTGACAGCCATATTCCTTAGGCTATATATTAATGGATTAAACATGGCCACGACAGTGGTAAAGATCAGGGAGGACCAGGGATCCCTGGTCCAGATGTAAGAAGGTCGTCTGAGATACATAAAAGCTTCTGATCCAATGAAAAGAGAAACTGTAATTATGTAGGAATTACAAGTACCAAAGATCTGCCCTTAGTGGAACTATTGTGGAGAATTTTGAAAGGAATGAAAGTACAAGAAATTAATATAGCTACAATGGGAGCCCCAAGAGGAATGCTTTCAATAATAAAGACATACTGCAAATGGTCAGAAGAGCTATGGAGGAGAGATCAAGGAAGGGAATGCTGTCACTCATGTACTGATTAATGAAGTTGCCTGTACCAAAGGTCAGAAATACTGCACAAGCGGTAGGGCCCACCCCTCTAAACCCCTATCCCACAGGCACTAGATGAGAGGAGTAAACACACCTGGAGGCACATGATGACTGTACACAGCAACAATTTACAGATGGTGAAGTAGCAGTCATACACGGACAAGATGGAGGACAGAGACAATGAAAAAAAAAAGAGAAAAACTGGTCATTAGAAGACTCTTCTTTGAAAAAACTCATTAAGTTTTGGGGTGAGAGTAATGAAATAACTACATTGTCTGAAAGAGAATTTGAGGGGGAAAAAAGTACCTGGAAAATTGGAGAAAATCCAACCCTTTGACCATGGTTCAGGCCCAGGTTCCCCAACACAGGGGCCATGTACAATCCAGGAAAGAGGAAGAATAGAGGGATCCAGAGCCCCAGATAGCCCATTATCCTGGTAAGGAGGTTTGTGAGGGGGAAAGAAAATAGTCACAGAGAGGAAAAGAAAAGGTCTCTTATTCTCAAGAATGCCATCTAAGCAAGAGTGTTTAAACTTCAAGGTAACATTCCCTCCACCCTGTGCCTGTTTTCATAATCCTTAAATACTTTAACACATCTTAGAGGCTATTACAGCATGAAATTTGCTTTGGAGTGAAGGTTGGTACAAATGATAGAGTCCACACAGTTGAGCTGGAATAACACTCACCTTTTGCCTTTTGGCCTTATTCTGTGGACTCCCTTCCCTCAGCAACTTTTATGAAACTGGTATGATCTTCCAAGACTGGGTAGTAAATGAGGTGGACTAGTCTTTAGCAGATGTGGCAGCAGAAACTACTCCATGATAATAATAGTGGATGAATTATGTAAAGTTATTAATTAGAAGATGAAAACTATTTACTGAAGGTATCTAAATCTTGTGTGGTATTAAAACTGTCCACATTGCACAGACGCCTGAGCAACTTTGTTCCAATGCTCCTGAGCTGCAGCAGTGAGCTCAAACTATTAAGCTCCTTCGCTTGAGTGTCTACCCATTCCTGAGAATGTAGACACAGCTGGTCAAGAGGTCACTCACCCCTCCAGATTGGAACTCCGCTGATGTTCTTTGCTCCCTTCCATCCTTTTCACAGTGATCAAACAGACCTAAGGAAAAGAAAGGACACTCTGGGAGTCAGACTCTTCTGCTTCCATTTCTCTGTTTTTGGGATCAAATCCTCTAACTTCTCTTTGTTTTCTGGCTAAATTGTAGAACATGGTCTCCAACTGTGCTTTTGCCCTGAGGTCCCGACCTAGCTTCCAGGGACAGGACAGGATCCTTTCTGAACACCACAGACATCCAGAGACTAAAGTTTTATTATGGAACAGAATCTCAGTGAGCTAGTTACAGAGGATCCCACAGAATCACATCTGGAGCCCACTCCAAGGAAAAAGAAATGTTCATTTGCACCCTTGATAATGCTACACGTGGCTTTTAATGACCTGTTCTTCCCTTTGGATTGGATCTTTTTGTGTATGACCGAAAACAAAGCATGAGGGAAATGATTCTTGTCTAACACTGAGACCTGCTGTGTACCAGTGACTGAACACCATCCCCAGGAGTCTGAGGATGCAACAACAAAGTACAGATAACTTTGCTTCATTTATTACTCCACAATTCACTCAGATCTATTGGTCTCCACTTTAAAAATGATGATCTCCGAGCAAACAGATTCCATATTCTTGAGTCAAACCTGGATCCTTCCAACTCAGAACTTTGCTGAGCCTCTTAAACTCAAGGTACTTAATATATGGCACAAATAGACCAAATTTTTTCTTCCAAAAATGTCCCTGGATCCTCTAGGGACATGAATTTAAGGAGGTATTTATATGACATGAATTTATGAAGTTATTTCACTGATACAGACTAATAAAATTTCATATGATATCTTCTATACACCTAACCAGAAAATTTCATGTATTGAAGGATAACTGATTTAATAGCCATGAAATATACGGCTGAGGAAATTTGATCAACAGTGTGCCAGTGGATTAGGTATGCTTTTGGTCTAATAGCAGGAATTCTTGGAGAAGTTATAAAATCCTACCACAAAATCAGAAGCCCATTTTCCTGTTGGCCAGTCCAACTAACCACTGCACATAGGCTGGTGTGTCTTTTTGAACACATGCACATCAGTGTAAACTTGCTCAACTTGAGCTTGGTCTTAGCAACAATGGTGTTTTATCAGTCAATTTACACATAGAAATGTCCACATCTCTGAATCTTTGTAGTGAATCCCAAACTACATTTCCAATCATACTGCCCAAAAAGAGGTAGAAAAACAGTTCATTAAAACAAAATTATAATAAGGCAGTGTCTTCTTGAGATCCAAGTGCAAAGAATGCATTGGAGGTTCTCTGGAAGCTCAAAGGGTTACTTCAGAAACAATTGCCATGGCAACATCATTTCCAAATGCATTTCGGACAGGGCCTCTCTGAAGTCATGTTACCTAATCACTCGCTTCAGTAAAGCAGCAAGTAAAAACCAATTACCACTTTCTATTCTATTCAGTATTTTCCACTTCTAAAACTTTAGGCTATGAAGAATGATTTTCTTTTCCTATTCATTTATAATTTAAACCATATATTATATTCCATATTATGGAACACGTGTGGAGTTGCATAAAATAAAGTGATTTTATGTATGTGTATTGTGTGTACATAACTGCTCAATATTCAATCACCAAGCTGCAAAATATCATCCAGAGCAAATCACTAAATCCTTTGATTTCCAAACTCAGTTAAGAAGAAGCACAAACCTGGCCAAAGAGAACAGATCACAGCACATGAAGCTTTACTGATACAGTCTCAAATAGCCCTGAAAAATACATAGAATTAATCTGTCAGCAGTTCAGTGGGTCTGCATTAACACTCTAGATATCCTGAAAAGACTCTCTGACAGTCACTGCAGAACGTATGTGTCCTTTCTCCCAGGGGTGGATGCCCTCTCCAGCACTCTATGTATTTGATTATAGACAATAGTGAGGGAGTAGAATGTAGAAATAACAAAATGTTATTCTAAGTCTGGATTTCTTTCTGAGACAATTCCAGTTTATACTTACATAGCAAAAAAATTATAAGTAGGTACCACTTTCACTCTGATATGTATCTTAATTGACTAATATTCAGAGAGTGAGCTTTAGAATCTGGCAGACCTCAACCATCCTCAAGTTTTAAATTTTTCATATAAAATGAAGAAAATAATCACAGCTCAAAAGATGTTTCAACAGTGCATCTTCTGGCACAAAGAGGATGCTAAATGCAGTCATTTAATATTGTTATATAGATAACACTTTCATATTATTACATAAATGACAATTATATTTTAATTATATTAGTTTAAAACTTATTTATTATTTACTAGAATGATAATAACTATATCCTTTGATGAAAGTACTTTCAGAATATGTTGGAACAAGATGTAATTGAAGAATTTCCAAGTTTTTACACAGCAGTAGGAACAAAAAATAAAACATCAAGAGGGCTGCATGTTATGATATGATTAAATGGAAAACAGAACTTAGAATCTCTGTAGTTTGAGAAAGAAGAGCAGAAAACAAGAGATGCACGTCAATATGAATAAATTTTAAAATCTAAGAAAACCAAAATCAGATGAGAAAATTGGGGAAATAAGGAAAGTAAAGGGCTAAGAGCTGGACTTTTTAAATTTAATTCTTTATTGGTACACTATGAATACACATCAGCATCACATTCAACCTTGAGAGTTTGTTTCTCATTTTTCTCCTTTCCCAAATCTATAATTCCATATATTTAAACTAGATACAGTTCATCCGAGCATTTGTTAAACAGATATCTTTTTTTTTAAATCTTTATTGGTACATTACATATATGCATCATGATTGCACTCCATAATGGGGATTTGTACCAGTATAAGACACAACGTAATTCTCATTTTTTTCCCATAGCCCTACCACCCTACCACCCCCCCATATACATAAAATTTGTTTCCTTACTTTTTTGTTACAATCTCATCACTTTTCCCCCTTCACCCTACTTTACATTGAGCATTTTCTATTTCACAATATATAACATACAATGCTAGGACTCATTTACATCTTTATTTTCTCATACCAGAGAAAAGATGCAATATGTACCTATCTGTGCCCTATTTATTTCACTTATGAGGATATCCTCAAGGTATGTCCATTTAAGTAGAAATGATTCAAACTTATCTTTTTTAGGCCAGAGTAATACTCCATTCTGTAGAAGAACCACAGCTTTTTTATCCAGTCTCCAATTGATAGACATTTGGGTTGTTACCAAGATGTAGCAATCACAAATTGGGCTGCTATAAAAATGGGTGCACATATGTCACTGTGATAAGAGTCTTTTAATTCTTATGTGTATATACCTATCAGGGCAATGGCCGGGTCAAATGGGATCTCCAATCCTAGTTTTTTGAGGAATCTCCAAACTGATCTCCACAGGGATTGTACTAGTCTACAGTCCCACCAACAGTGGAGAAGGGTTCCTTTTCTCCGCAGCCTCACCAACAGATATTTTATTCTCAACAAAAACTTGAAGTACAAATAATTAGGTTCACTGAAACTAATTTAGAAGTCTTTAGTGTGTTGATACTGATACTGAAGATAAATAATGACACCAAAGATAATGATAACAGAAGATTTCTGTCTGTCAAGGTCAAAGTGATTATAGAAAAAGTCTTCACCTTTCTTATTAAGTGGGAGAATTGGAAAGCAACTAACTGTTATAATTACTGTAAAGACTTTAAAGTTGCCAAGCAACAGAAATCTCTTCTAAACTGAAGGACCTTTCCTTAAGGAACTGAAATTCATAAAGGTGTTAATTAGTAAATCAGAGTATAATGATTAAAATTGAGACTTTGAGAAAGTAAAATACTATTAAAGTCTATCATTCACAAGGGGTGTAGAGAGTACAAAACACCTTAAGACTGTTCTAAGAAGTGCAATATGGGTAACATTAACTTTTTTAAAAGAAAACCTTTGGGGACCAGGAATTTAGCTCAGTGGTTCCAGCACCTTTCTTGCAAGCTCAAGGGCCCGGATGTAATCCCAAGTAACCACATACAACAATGCTGGGCATAATGACTCACACCACCAGCAATCAGTACTACGTACCACAGTGCTGGGCACTCTGGCTCATGCCTGTAATTCCAGCACTCAGGAGGCAGAGGCAGGAAGATTTCTGAATCCAAGGCTGAATTCAAGACCAGCCTGAACCACAAAAGGAGACCCGGTCTCAAAAAAGAAAGAAAGAAAGAAAATTTTTCAAGTGTTATTTATTAGGAAGGAGATATTTGATTTGATGAATACTAGTAAGACAATTGCTTCAAGTATACTGGAGATTTTTTTAAATAAATAATAAAATTAAGCTAAAATTTTTATGTATATGAAGAAAATAAACAAGTTACTTAAAAAAAAATAAAGCAATGTAGCAAAGTTCTTTTGTTGGATAGAAATTCCTCTAGGGACCTAATTGCAGAATAGAGGAGATTCTATATCTAAGAAGAGTATGGAGAAAGGAGACTGGAAAGAGGTTTGTCAATTGATTCAAAGTTACAAAACAATAGAAGGGGAAAGTTCTGGCATTCTATTCCCTAGTACAATGACTACAGTTAATAATATAGTATTATTTCATTCATTGGAAATTGGAAAGAAAAACCATATGCTTTTAGAAACATGTTTCAATATTTTTCATAGCTTTCTCTGAGAAACTTTACTCTGGTGACAGTTTAACCCCAGAGGAAACATGCAACCCTTGAGGGACTTTAGCTGTGGGATTATAAAGATCTGACTCTGGTGGTAGAGTCAGGACATATCACTGAGAAGTCTCTGTTCGGAAATTTTTTACCTATAAAAGGAAAATTGAAACCTGCTGTGTACATATGTATGACAATATTCTTGAATAGTTCAAATCAGGTGTTGTTAAGTTCACTAAATATGTTCCTCTGCTCTATTGCTTGTAACATTATTTTCTCAAATGGATATATCTTGAGGACATACTCATATGTGAAATAAATAGAACACAGAAGTGTAAGTGCTGTACTTTTTCTCTAATATGAAAAATTGAATGTTAAATGAATGTCAAAATGTATGATAGGTAACGTGAAATAGGAAGAAAACATAAAAAAGAAAAAGGTCAAGTAGGGGAAAATAAAAAAGGGAATGAAAAATTTTGATAGTTAAAAAAAGGAAACAAAGTTTATGTGTATAGGAATGGGGTTGTAGGAAAGGAAGGGAAAAGGGGGAAAATGAAAATCGAGATGTGTCTGTACAGGTACAAATTTTCAGTGTGGAATATGATCATAATGTATGTAAAAAATGTACAAATAAAGTTAATTTTAAAAAATAAGTCAAAATTATAAACAGAGCAATCAGCTAGAGAATAAATAAAAGGAATTTGGACATAACTGGAACTATCCTTATTTGCACATGCCATGATCATTTACATAAGATATCCTAAAATATCCACTGTAAGGAACAAAGAAAGGAAACATAACTAAAACCTTTGCAGTAAGTTCTAGTCTCTTGTGAGCCCCAAAGCACAAAGTGGAATAATTAATAAACAGATAGAAATAAGACTTAGAGAAGAAGCTGATCCATGCTACTCTGGGTAGCAAAGACAGCAGACCAGAGCAGACACTTGAAAAATACTCTATCCACAATTGCTCCTGAAAAAATGAAATGCATGGCAACTAACCAAAGAATGTGAAAGACCTCTCTGATGAAAACTATATTGTTTAGAAAACAAGTATAAAAGAGTACTCAGAAAAATCAAAAGGCAATCCACATTCCTGGATAGGCACAAACAGTACAGCGAAAATATTTCCATATTATTGAAAGTATATATAGAGTTAATGCAGTACCTATGAATGTATCAATAACATTTCTCACTAAAGTAGAAAGCAATGTTAAAATGTATATGGAACCAGGAGGCCTAGGAGACCCTAGGCCAGTCCTGAGCAATGATAGTAAAGTGAGAGTCATTACAATCCTGGCTTTCAAGCTATATGACAAAGTTACAGTGATAAAAAAGAGCATGATTCTGACACAAAAACAAACCAGTTGATCAGTGGAATAGAACAGAGGATACAGAAGCAACCCCAAGCAGCTCAGGCCTGATGATTTTCTTAATTTTTTAATTTATGCTTTTTTCTTTATTGAATTTATCAGTATATTTTAAGTATACCTTATGATTACATTCATCATTGAGAATTTGTACCTGTACATGATATACCTTGTCTCTTATTTTTTTCCCATTCCCATGCTCGCCCTTCAGACCCTCCACCCACTCCATATACATAAGCTTTGTTTCCATTTTTCCTTTGTACTTTCAGGGTTTTTTTCTTTCTTCATTTTTCCCTGTTTCCCCATAGGACATACATGTATAAATACCATATCATTTCTCTAGTGTGAGAAACTGAAAGTGTAAATGAGGTCCAAAATGTACGATAGGTATTGTGAAATAGAAAAAAATCTTGCTCATTTTTGACAAAAGGTACAACTACACTTGATGAAGAAAAGATATCTTCCTTTCTAAATCTGTTGGGAAATATGGTTGTCCCGAGTGCAGAAAAGTGAATCTAGACTTATACCGTTCACAGTATACTAAAGTCAGATCAAAGTGATCAGTGTCCTAACTATTAAAACTGAATCAGATGGAAGAAAAATTGCAAAACTCGTAAAGGCAGGCATACACACAACCTTAAAATAATTGCACAAGACATAATAGCAAGAATCAACAAATGAGATCACATCCAATTGAAAAATTTCTGCAAAAAGAAAGAATCAATAATAAACAGGTACCTAGAAAGTGGGGGAAAAAAGTTCTACCTGTTCTTTGGACAGAGGACTACTGTATAGAATATATGAAGAACTCTAAAAGTTCAAACAGCAAAAGGAAAGTCAAAAAATGGAATTCCAAATGAATAAACACTTCTCTTAAAAAATAAGTACAATGTCTAATAAATGTATTAAAAATAAGTACAAATGTCCAATGAATGTATTGAATTATATTAAAAATTAAAATACATTAATATATATCTGCCTCTCAGCAGATCAAAATAACAGTTAATTCTACCTTACTAGTTATTATCAAAGACTCCAAAAACTACAACTGCTGAAGAAGTTTGCTCTAAAAGGAATCCTTGTACACAATTGAGCAATGTAAATTAATACAGTCATTATGGAAATCAATATGAAGATTCCTCAAGAAAATTAAATTATAAATTCCATTTGACCGTGCTAAACATCTCTTCTGCGTGTCGTCCTGAATAGTGAAAGTCATCACCCTACAGTGGCATATGCACGGCCCTATTTATAGCAGCACAACACACAATAGCTAAATCATGGAAGTTATATCGGCCCAATAGCAGATGAATGGATAGCAAATGTATTCCATATGTACAGTGGAGTCCTACTCAGCCATAAAGAAGCATAAGTTTGAGTTGCTGGTAGGAATTGGATGTATCTTGAGACTATCATATTAAGTGAAATAAATCTGACACAAAAAGTTAAATATTGCACAGTTTCTTTAATATGAGCCACCAAAAACATAAATAATTTAAAGATAATAATGGAAGAAAGATAATAATAAACAAGGAAACAGACTGGAGATGGGAATAGGATCTAGGAAAGGAGAAGAGAAAACAAAAGAAGAAAAATGGCCACGATATAATTCCTTCCCCTAGATAAATGTAATTAGCAGTTTCCCAAGATAAACGCAATTACTATGTCTCATACAAATACACTCATAAAAAGTTTTTTAAATGAAAAAAAGTGATGCCAATACCAAAAAATACTACTCATATAAAGCATAAAATTAAAACCATTCATATTTCTACCACCTATAAATAACCACTGTTTAGATTTGAATATAAAATATTTGACATTAGATCATATTGTTTTTATGCAACTTAACTTCATTACATTTACATATAGATAAACATCAACAATATTGTTCATAATGAATTCATGTCTCATCAACAGAAGTACTATAATGTAACTTGTTTAACCTGTTACTATGTCAAATTTTACCATGATAAACATTGTGAGAGACTCTATCTTTGGAAATACCCACTTTTTGGTTTTTAGGTAGTTTCACTTTAATTCACAATAGCTCTACACTATAAATCATATGATGCACTGGATTTTTTGGTACAGGTACACACCGTGGAATGATTAACTCAGAGTAATAAGTACATGCGTCACTCACAACACATGGTTTCTCTGTGTACAATGCTTCCAGATATTTTGGAACTTGTACTGCATTGTTAACTGTTGTCAATCTACCAGGCAGTGGAACACCAAAATTTGTTCCTTCTTTCTTTCCATAACTTCATACTCATTATCCAGATTCTCTCCTTCTGCCTTTCTCTATCTGTGCCCAGCCTCTGGTAACCAGTCTGTTAACCTCTCTTTTCATGAAATAAACCTCTTTTTTTATTTCCAGAGATGAGTGAGATCATGTAGACTTGTTCCTCTGTACCTGGCTGATTTCACTTATTTTCTCAAGATAAATTGCTAATGATCAGCCTCCTAAATTCAATGATGTGCTCTTCAAAAGTATTGCTGAAATGTTCTCAGGAATGGCTTTTTTTCAGTTACACTCTCAGCTGAATAGTGTATCTTTTTCGTTATGTATTTTCTAACAATTTCCCAAAAATAGAGCCAATTTTATATGAAAATACCATCAAATTATCTTAATTTATATTTTCTATTTAACAGATATGTTGGTGTTCAAGAACTCATTTATACATTTCTTGACTTTTTCATTATATGTCATATATGAATACTTAAATCCACTTTATAATAAACAAGGTATAACTGGAATAAAATAAAATAAACCTATTTATGCATACAGCTCAGTAATTTTTGATGAATGTATGTATCCATTCACTCACCACTTGATCTAGATGCATATATGACATTTGAATCACCCTAAAAATTTCCCCAATATGATGAATGACCACCATCCTTGCTCCCAACAAGTACCACATGATTTCAGTCTCTCTGCCTTACTTTCTCCTGTTTGAAAAATTTATAAAACATTTATCCAGTTTATGCACTCTATGCCAAGTTTTTCTACTAAAACATTATAAGATTTATTCATGCTGAGATTCACTCATGTGTGTGATTAGTTGCCTTTGTTTTATTGCTGAGCTGCATGAAGGTTGAATTGTTTCCATGTAAGGACAAGTATAAACAGCTGTTGTGAGTATCCACACCAAGTCTTACATGGACATAATGCTTTCACTTCACTTTGGTAAATAGCTAGGGGTGGATTTTCTGCATTGGGTAGAATGTGTAGTTTAATCATATAAAAATCTCCTGAGATGTTTTACAAAGGAGTTACACCATTTTGTACTTTCTCCACAATAAATGAGAGCTATAGATGCTCCTTAATACTTACTACTGTTGATAATTTTAATTTAGACATTCTGCTAGATATGCAATGCTTGTGATAGTATTTATATTTCCCAATTATTAATATTATCAGTGCTATTAAATAGTAAATTTTGAGTTTACTATTTATACACTGCTCATTTGGCTATTACATTTCTTTTATTTCTGAATCTGTACCAGAGCCTTTAGTCAAATATATATGGAATATTTTTGCACTTTTTGTTTTCTTAGTAGCATATTTCAAGTAAGAAAGTTTTAAATTTTTCTTACATCTCCCTTATCTTGTGATGAATGTGCTGTTGTTTTCAGTACTGGCAATCAGAGCCAGGGCTACTGAACTGAGCTATATCTTTGGCATCCTCAAATTCTTTATTTTGAAACAGTCTCATTAAGTCCTTGAGTTGACCAGGATGGAATTACAGTCCTTTTGTGTCAGACTCCAGGCTTCCTGAGGCTGCAGGTTTATGGCTACCCCGGTCCTAGTGCTCTGCTGTTGGTTTGCCTGAGATCCTTTGCCTAACCCAAGATTAAGATTTTTATTTCTTCTGTGTAATCCAGAAATTATACTGGTTTCATTTTAATATTTTGGTACATGATCCATTTTTAGATGATTTTGATTAACTTTGAATTATGGAACATTTTCAAAGAATGAAAAGAACAAAGAAGAGTATAATAAATCCATATATAGTCAAACAAATTCCAGTGATTCTCAACACTTTCAATCTTGTATAATCTATTCCTCACTAACTCCTCTCTTGATGATGATGAAGAGGAGAAGGAGCAGGACAAGGAACAAGAAGTGATGGTGTTATAGCTCTTTTTCAGGTAAAGTGCACATTTAAACATCAAATACTTATCTACACAACTACGACAAGTAGATGTCACCACCTTTCTCATTATTCTAGAAAGTTTACTATTTTCTATCCAGGTAAAAGATTACTTTTCCTCCAAAACCATACTAGCCAGGTATTTTTCACCTTCAGTTAGAGTTGCCTTTCCTTAATGAATCACAGCATGTGGTCTTAATGAATCATGTGGTCTTTGATTTGGCCTCTTTTGGCTGCAGGCAACGTGCTCTCAGAGGTCCTGCTACTTCTCTCCTTGACTCTACCATGGATTAAGAGTATGTGCCTGAATTTTCCACTCATCCTCTGTCTCAGTCATCCCTGTCCCAATGTTCAGCTTTTAGCTATAGCCCCAGCACCACCGAATCACTTTTACTGTAACCTATCCCTGAGGAGACAGTATCACTGATAGATAGCCAGGAACTTTTCCCTGACAATTGACTCAGTGCAACTGAGAATCTCTTCATCTCACACCATCCTTCCCCCAAATTCTAAAGTAAGGCTTCTCTAACCGTGAATCACCACGGAGTAGACTTCTAATTTGAGGCTCTATTGTGTTACCCAACAGGCAGACTAAAGAGACTTTTGAAAAAGATCTCTAAAATTTTTCAATGGAAACAAGTCCTAAAGAGAAGCTACTTTAATTTCAACATATATTTAACTACTGTATATTTCAAAGTTAATACATTTATTGTGAATTGCATGTGGGGATTGTCTAAAGGTCCTAATTAGGCCCTTCTTCAGATAAGTCTTTCTCTTCTCTAACGCCTCTGTCTCTCCACCTCGCTCATTCTGATTACATCACCTAAGGAAAGAACCTGCCAGTATCTCCCACACAGCAGATGCCAGATCACTGTCACTTCCTTCTCAATTTACCTCTGCTCCTCTTCAAATCCCAAACCACACAAACATAAACAAAAATATCTATGGGATTTTTTAATCTGTTGTTTTATAGTCAGGAAATCCACCACCTCCACTGAGTGGGTGCGCCAGGTGGGGAAGGACTTTCTAACACTTCCCCAGGGAGTACTGCTAGCTCTCCACACTTCCCACGGTGGTTCTTCAGTCCACTCAATGCCGCTTACTTCAGCCACGAGGCAGAGATGAGTACTGACTCCCCTGTCAGGGAGGGTGGCGATGCAAAGTCAGAGGCTACTTCCTCAGACACTCCCTTTCTGCAAGATCGCTCCCCAAAAATTCAGTTGTGGAAATCTAGGCAGAAAACAGACCTGGGAGGACAGCGGAAGAAAATCAAAGGCTAGATAAGCAGTTAAAGCGGCCTCTAGCAGTTCTTGATAAATGCTCCCCAGGATCCCCTGCTCCTCCCTTAATACCTGAGAATTGCCTCAAAGCCAGGGTCTGTTCCCACATTGGTGCTAAGAAGTTAGTTGTGTGGTCAGCCCCTCTAGGGCCTCCTTGGCCAACATAGTCAGCAGGAGACTGGCATAAACACAAGCACACACATATGTTATCTATGATCCTGTTTTTAAATACTTTTCCAGTACTTCTTTGATGGGTTTCACTCCACGTAAAGAAAAAGCAAACTAGGTATGGTGGTGTTTACCTGTAATCCCAGCGCTGGGGGAGGCTGAGACAGGATGATCGCAAGTTCAAGCACAGCCTGAGCAAGTTAGTAATTTATAGAGCCCTTATCTCGATATGAAGCCGGGCTGAGATCCTGATTTGTAGCTCAGGTGAAGACCCTGGACTTAATCACCAGTTCATAGGAATGAATAAAAGAAAGGAGGGGAGAAAGGGGGCAACGGAAAATGGGATTGAGAAACAGAGAGAGGGAAAAAGGAATAGAAAGAAAAAAAGGGAGAATTACTTCTGTTTCTCACAAACAAAACACAGTCTGTTTACTGGCTCATGTTTAAAATTGATATTTCTAGCTAGCTATTCAATACTCTGGATATTGTGGGAAAAAATTTTTTTCCTTGTAGAACACTGAAAAATATTGAATAAAACTGCAGAAAATAAAAATGTTACTATGCCAACTGGTTTCATTAATCTTTAAAAATTCAGTGAAAATGTATTGTCTTTTCTAATAAGGAACTAATGATGTCTCTGTAAGCAACCAGATCTTCAAACTTTTTTACTACTTCTTCTAAACATTCAAATCTCTCCATAGCTATTCAGAAGCTGCAAACTTCTCCACAGTGGCCAAGTGTATAGTTGAACTCTTTTAAAAAAATCTTTAAATTATGATTCTCTTAGTCATGAAATAATGTATGACTTTGTACTCAGCATTTTGTAACCTATCAACCTACACAAGATCTAAATAACTCCTCTACTGAAATTAAAGTGTTCCATGAAACATCTCACTCTTAATGACACACACACACAAAAAAAAATCACCTTAATGCACTCTTCTGTCCTTTGGGCAAGACCAGATTAAGGAAATTTTGTGAACACCAATACTCTTAAAACCATAATATTCAAAAAGTTGTTATTGAGATATTACGTTACCATAAATAAAATCAGAACTTAATGCTTAATCAGATTTTTTTTTAATATGTAAGTTCAGGCCAAGGATTTAGCTCAATGGTTCCAGTGTCTGCCTGGCAAGCACATGGTCCTGAGTTTGATCCCTAGTAACCATATACCACAATACCCTGTGTGGAGACTCAGGTCTGTAAGTTCAGTACTCAATAACCACACACCACAGTGCAGGTATGGTGGCTCACACCTATAATCCCAGCCCTTGGGAGGCAGAGGCAGGAGGATTGCTGTGAGTTTGAGGCTGACCCAGGCTACATAATGAGTTCACTTCTAACCTGAGCTATAAAGCAAGACCCTGTCTCAAAAAGAAAAAAAATGTAAGTTGGCCAATACAACAAGTAAATATAGCTTTACAAAAGCAACAGTAGACTAGAATTCAGCTATATATCTAAGAAAAACATATCTATTTCTGCATCTCTAATATTTGTTAAATAAGAAGCCTAGACCAAATTATTTTGAATATGATAAATAAATCTTGGAATAATTGAGGTCAGATAGAAAAAGATCTAAGAAGAATAAATCAGTATTAAATAGTCATACAAATGGAAAGACTTAATAAGATTTTGGTAAAAGACAGGGAAAAACCTGGAACTTAACTCCCTCATTAAAAGTAAAGACACTAATAAAGAATTCTCTTTTATAAAAAATATTGTTCTTTCTTAAGAAAATATTTTTCTGCCCCAAGTTTTCCTCAAGGCAATTTTGACATCCTTATTCCTCAGGCTATAGATTAATGGATTTAACATAGGTTCCACAATAGTATAGAACAGAGAAGACACTTTTCCTTGGCCAAGGGGCAATACAGAGGGTGGTTGGAAATACACAAAAGCCCCCGAACCAAAGAAAAGAGAAACTACAATCATGTGGGAGCTGCAGGTGCTGAAGGCTTTGGATCTTCCCTCTGTAGAATGAATGTGAAGAATGCTAGACAGGATGAGGGCATAAGAAGTGAAGATGGTGACAATGGGCATTCCGATTACAATGGCCACAACAATGAAAACCACCAACTCGTTTGCATCAGTGTCATTGCAGGAGAGCTCAAGGAGGGGAAAGATGTCACACATGAAATGATTGACAAGATTGTCTGAGCAGAAGGTCAGACTCATTATACTTCCTGTGTGGACTGTAGCCCCAGCAAAGCCCATCCCATAGACACCCAACAAGAGGAGTAAACACAGCTGGGGAGACATGGTCACCGTGTACACCAGGGGGTTACAGATGGCAACATAGCGGTCATATGCCATTGCAGAAAGGATGAAGGACTCAGAAAAAACAAAGAAACAGAAGAAAAAGAGCTGAGTCATGCACCCACCATACAAGATCATGTTCTTCTTGGAGATAAAACTCATCAGCATCTTGGGAGTGATGGTAGTGGAGTAGGATAAATCTATTATGGAGAGGTTGAAGAGGAAGAACTACATGGGAGTGTGCAGGTGAGAGTTCAGCCCTATCAAGAAGATCATTCCCAGGTTTCCCAACATGGTGATCAGGTAGAAACCTAGAAAGAGGAAGAAGAGGGGGATCCAAAGCTCTGGCTGGTCTGTTAAGCCTGCGAGGATGAACTCTGTCACAGAAGAGTTCCCAGCTGCCATTATCTCTTGAGTGTTTTCTCTGGGGTGAAAAAAAAAAGACCATTTTCAAATAAAGAAACATCACAATATCCTTTTTCTGTCCCTCTTCTATACCTATTTATTAGGAGTAGCAGCAAACTATCAACTGACTTTAACGTTCAGACAACCATGTAAGAGTCCATTTTGGCTGCAGAATGAGAGCTGATAATGCTCAAGAAAGGGATTCAACAAACATGCTACTTGCATTTAGATTTTGAAGTAAGCATTATCTTTTCCTTCTTGTCCTCTGCTTTAGCTGGTGCTCCTGAGCCTCTTCCCTGTCCTAAGAGGCAGAATCTACCATTGCTCATGATCAGTGTTGTAAGAGCAAAAGCTAAGATTATGTTTTTATTGTTACTGTTTTAATTTGGCATTTTTTATTTTATGTTTCAATTGACTGTGTTTTAACAAATCCAGAGGTGATATTTTCTGAACATTTCATAGCTCAAGTCAAGTCACTGTACGTTGAATCACATTGTTTCAACTAAAATTTACATAGCACACTCTGTAAATGGCCCTGTTCCGTAAGAGTCTCTATTCTAAGAGCTATGGAATGATATAACTATTCTCATTTTACAGACAACTGAAATTAAGAATGTAGCCCAAAGTCACAAATGTACAAAACTTCATTGCAATGAATATTAGCAGTCTGACCATTAGGGTCTGCACATATTACCAGCAGGTTACAACACAGACAGGCACTCACCTTCCTTATGTATTGATACTCTGTACTATTTCCTCTCTAATTTTCTCTCAAAGAGCAAAGATCTGGTGAACAGGAGACAGTAGATTTCAGTTCAGAGCCCTCTCCTCCAGCCTGGATGAATGGATCAGAAACTTTAATTTATGAAGTAATTCTTTCTGCCATGGAGAACATGATTTACACTTGTTAATTTACCCAGGGGCCCCTGAACTTCCAGAAAAGGAAACAGCACTTGTTCCTGATCTGTAAGTAATGAGAATAAGGACTTTAATTCCCAGTTACAGATTTCAGTAACCTGATTATTGAGGCAGTAACTCACTCGCTCAGGACCATTTCCTGAGGCACCACCATCCCTAAGAAAGAAGAAATGTTTTTATCCTTCAGAATTGCATGGAACAATTTCAGAGGTCATTCTTTTCATCAAAATAACACTTATCTAGTATTATTAAGACAGAGCTTTTTAGTAAAAATGGTTTTCATTGTGATTTCTTAAGTACCCAATAGTCTACCTATGATGACTCATCTTGACTGTGTCAATTTGATGGGTCCACTTGGGGTGCTGGTGAAGCACACTTCTCCATGTGTGGGTGGGTCAAGTAAATATGATCTTGCTTAATGTATCTGTTTCCTGTCTCCTTCTTCCAGGCACTGTCCCCTGCACTGCTCCCCTTGCTCTGCTTCTTGGCCCCTGTAAATTGTGCAGCTTTGCTCTCACTATGCCCTTCCACTGTAATGTTTATGCCATAGAGCCAGATGTCATGGACTAAATCTGAAACTATGAGCCAAATTAATTTCTCTTCATATGCTGCAAGTGTCAGTGTTGTGCCTCAGGGAAGGGGTCACTAATAGAATCTGAAATACTGTGCCTCTGGCATAATCCCTGGTTGCCAAGATCTGAAATTCTGCACAAATGTGTTGTATTTAAACTTCATGACAATGGCACCCATTTTAGAGATGAATTGCTCACAGAGATGACACACTGCAGAGTCCAGAGCTATGACTGATTCTACGTGTCTCTAAACTCCTTACCAAACTAACTCTGAGAACTTTGTGGTCTTTGTCTTGTCAGATCTGACATTCTTTTGGAGAATAACAAATAAATATCCAATAAAGTTAATAAAAAGAAATGATAAGAGGCAAGCAAGTTTAACAAGAGGGGCTGTTGCAATTCAGAATAAAACACCAAACAATTTACTCATATTTCAACTCATTCTGGGAATTCATTATATCACTTTCACTGAAAAACAAAAGAAAATCTCTCAATTCCTTTCCTTGTCCTCTCATGAGGTTATGATTCACGATAACACAGAGTCCTTATCAGGTAACTTCTCTCTATTTCTACCAAGAATGACTTTTTTCTAAATTATTAATTCATCAGACTTCACTTTGGCTCTCCCTACCTCCAATTCACCCTCTTTGAGCACTTCTCCTAAGTGCATCTTTGGTTTTCTTTGTCTCTTTTTGTCTTCTACTTCTCATGTCCAACCCTTACCTTAACACAAATTATCTACTCTGTCTCTAACTCTCTCAGCTCTTTACTTATTATTGTTACTGGTGGAACAAAGGAGACCAAAGCTCACAGTCACCTAGACAGCTGCAATGTGTACAGAAAGGGACAGAGAGGAAGGAGCCACAGAAAGTACACTTTGAGTTTTCACCCTGAGTCCTAGGTTTTTCATATGCAGAAAAGATTCCATATGTGTAGGAGACAAAAGCTGCTGAGGGTTTAAAATAAATCACAGAGAATGCTATTATAGAGAGAGCTTAAAATCTAACTTGATGACAGTGGAGAGATTTTAATTAACAAAACCGTCAAGAAGAGATTCTCCTAAAAGCTATCTCCTGAGTAAGGGCAAACACCCTTAGACTTAAGTCAGTAGAAAAACAAAACTGGGCTGGGGATATAGCTTAGTGGTTCCAGCCCCTGTCTTGCAAGCACAAGGGCCTGGGTTGGATCCCCGGTAACCTCATAACAATACTGGGCATGGAGACTCACACCCAGCAGTACCACATACCACAGTGCCGGGCGTGGTGGCTCACGTGTGTAATCCCAGCATTCAGGAGGCAGAGGCAGGAGAATTACTGTGATGTGAGTTTGAGGTTGAGCTCAGGGCCAGCCTGAACTACAAAGCGAGATCCTGTCTCAAAAAAACCTTAAAAAAAAGAACAAAACCACCATAACAAAGCCTCATTCATGTTTCAACAGGGCTGCAATGATCTTCTAGTCAATTTGCTGCATCCTAAAACAAAATGCAACATTCTGTAGAAATGATAATATAATCCACATGATCTATCTTCATAAAATTAAAATTTTCCAGAAACACAAAATAAGAAAATGTGACCCATAGTGAAGAAAGGAAAATACAGTCAATAAAAGTAGATCCGCATATGTGAGACCTAAATGCTAAAATTAACAAATTCCTTTTACAGTAACTACTATAATTTTTTAAATTTAGATAAATGTGCAACATTGACTAAGTAAATTCCAACATAATAACAGACAAAAAAGATAACTGTAAATTTTTTAAACCAGAAATAAAGAGTTCATTAGATTATTTCAACAGTAGGCAAGGCATAATGTAAGAGTACTGAAACAAAGTCAAAAATATTTCCTCAAGGAACCCTTCTCCACTACTGGTGGGAATGTAGACTCATACAATCTCTGTGAAGATCAGTGTGGAGATTCCTCAAAAAACTAGGGTTGGAGGTTCCATTTGACCCAGCCATTGGTGTGCTAGGTATATACACAAAAGAATTAAAAGATTCATTTCACAGTGACACATGTGCACCCATGTTTATAGTAGTCAGTTTGAGATTGTTAAGTCTTGGAAACAACCCAAATGTCCATCAAGTGGAGAATGGATAAAGAAGATATAGTTCTTTCAGAGAATGGAGTATTACTCTGCCACTAAAAATGATAAGATTGAATCATTCATACTCAAATGGATGTACCTTGAGGATGTCCTCATAAACAGGTCACGGATGCGTAAATATCATATCTTTTCTCTGGTATGAGAAAATGAAGTTGTAAATGAGTTGTAGTATGTATAGTTGGTTTTCTGATATAAAAATTATATAAAAAGGGAAGACAGTGTAGGGGTAAATAATGAGGAGAAAATGAATGTATTAATAATAAAAATAATAATAAAATTAAATAATAATAATGTTAATAATGTTAATAATAAAAATAAATAATTTATTAATAATAAAAATAATGATATTTATAATAATAAAAACAATAATGTATATAGGGAGTGGGGGGTTGCAGAGCAGGGGGAAAAGGGGAAAAAATGAGAATCAAGTCATGTCATATTCTGGTACAAACTCTCAATGTTGAATGCAATTATGATGTGTATTCATAATGTACCAATAAAGATAAGATTTTTTTTAAATATTCCCTCAAATAAATTCTATTCAGTTATATGTAGTATGAGAATTTCTAGCCCATTCAATAAGAAAAAAAAAATGCAACTTCTCAACAGTCTCTAAAA
Source organism: Petromus typicus (assembly GCA_004026965.1). Classification (NCBI taxonomy): domain Eukaryota; kingdom Metazoa; phylum Chordata; class Mammalia; order Rodentia; family Petromuridae; genus Petromus; species Petromus typicus. The sequence goes on along the minus strand of PVIR01004772.1, from coordinate 1,532 downwards.
GCATATCACAGGCGGGCATGGTGGCTCACGCCTGTAATCCCAGCACTCAGCAGGCAGAGGCAGGATAATTGCTATAAATTTGAGGCTAGCCCAGGCTACAGAGTCAGCTCAGGGCCAGCCTGAACTATAAAAAGTGAGACTCTGTCTCAAAACAAAACAAAACAAAACAAAAAGGTTATCACAGTTTATTCTCCACAATGTATCATCAAACTATCACCCACGCAACTGAAATGTTGAGTAATTCTGCCCTCCTCTTAACCTAATAAAATATCATTTACAATAATAGCAACAATAAAACATGTGACACTTACAAATATATTTAACAAAATTTTTATATAAAGTCTATACTGAAAACAAAATATTTCTAAACAATATTCACAAATTCCATAACAAACAACAAATGTATCTCATACCTATCACAAAACTAAATATAATCTTTTAAAATATGCAACCAAAAATGAACCACAGACACAATGATGGTCCTGTAAGATGATGTTACTAATGTAACAACTGCCCCAGTTTACCTAAGTACTCTCGATCTTCGCAAGACAATGAAATCCTCTGACAGTGCCTTTCTCACATGTCCCCATCGTTCTGAGATGAGCGACTTCTTCTTTAAGAATTCTTAAATTCTTAAGCTCACCTAAATTAATCTATGAGGGCCAGGGATTAGATAAATGATGGAATGCTTGTCTTTAAAATGCAAGGTCCTGAGTTTGATCCCCGGTACCAGAAAAAAAAGATAAATTAACCTATAAATTAAATTAAATGCTAGTAAAGGAACTAGCACATGTGTTGACAGAGACTGACAAGACAATTCTAAAATTTACATGGAAATGCAAAGGTGGTAGAATAGGTAACAAAACTGAAAAAAAAATGGGAGCTCTTATAGAAAGGAGTTACATAATGATTCAGAAATTAAAATAGTTTCCAATAAATTTGAGGAATCCTTTCTCTAGTTCTGTGAGATATGCTAATGGCAAATTGATTGGGACTGCATTGAATCTGTATGACAATTTTGGGAATATGGCCACTTCCACTATGTTGAATCTTCCTTCCCAAAGGCAAAGGATATATTTTCATCTTCTGATATCTTTGATATCTTTTTTCAGAATACTATAATTTTCTATGTATAAATCTTTTATTTCCCTTGTTAGACTGATCCCTCAGTATTGCATTTTTTCAGTGTTATTGTGAAAGATGTTGCTTCCCTAATTTATTTTTCAGTGAGTCCGTTATTTGTGTACAGGAAAGCTACTGACTTTTAAGTGCTGACTTTGTGTCCAGTTTATGGTTATATTACCCACATATGCCAGATCTTGCCCGATCTCAGAAGATAAGCAGGGCCAGACTTGGGTAGTGCTTTGTATCCAGCTACACTACTAAATTTGGTTATTAAGTCTAGAATATTTTTTTAATTATCTTTATTGGTACATTAAATATACACATCATGATTGCACTCCATAATGGGGATTTGTACCAGTATAAGACACAACTTAATTCTCATTTTTTCCCATAGCCCCACCCACCCT